>WSFP011596807.1:0-10013 GCA_009831015.1 Picea engelmannii | reverse complement strand
TCTCTTGCACACACAATAAACCCTCAATGGCGGAAGAAAATAAAAACGATGGAGCAGACGATCCTATCAGTATGTTGTTTGAGCAAGCTCTCATGCGACAGAGGGATGAAATGATGGAGAATTTTTCCCACATCCTTCAACGCCTACTGATAGAAACAGACACATCTTCATCAAGCGGCCACTTTGTAAGTACCTCACCTTTCAAGGTACAAGTTAATTTTGATTATCATGTATTTGAAGGACAGATAGATGCAAAAGACCTAGACAAATGGTTAAATATGCTAGAAGGTTATTTCTCTGTTCACAATTTTTTCGACAGAGAAAAGATCACCTTCGCACTCCTTAAATCTCTCCTGCATGTCAAATATTGGTGGGAAACTTACTGGGAGAAAAGTTCCATAGAGGAGTCTGGAATATATGGGGACGAGCCCACTTGGGAGTTTTTTGTGGATGCGGTAAAGGAACAGTATTACCCTGTTGGCAACTATGAGGACTAGTACATGAGATGGACCACACTGCAACAAGAGAGGGGCCAAGCAGTTCTGGAGTTCACCAATACCTTCCATACCTTGCGCACCAAGATGGTTATCAAAGACTCCGAATGACATTTGGTTCTGAAATACTGTGTGACTCTACACAGATACATCCAAAATGAAATGGATTTTCTGGACATCTCATCACTTGGTGTTGCTTATCAATATGTTGTGAAAATTGAGCAGAAATTTAAGCACCAGAACAAACGAGATTTTGGGTCTACAAATCCACAACAACCAAAGTATGACAAAGACAGACCTAACAAACCGTCTCCCGAAAACCATTCCAAGCCACAGGAAAAGAAGGGTCATGGGAAGACAAAGAAGGACACTGGAAAATGGTGCAATTTCCACAAAATACCCTAGCACAACACCGATGAATGTCACTCAAAATAGTCATTGGTGGCCGAGATCAAAGACAAGGAGTCGAACCCTGATTTGGAATCTGATTCTGAAAATATTGGTAAAGGAGAGATCATTGACGCAGACCCCACTACTATTTTCGCAACCACAACAATTCAACCAGAAGAACCAACAGATCCTGAAGAGGGGGAGTGCCTTTTTCATTCAAAGATGTGGGTGAAGGGGACCCTGCTGCTTTTTATTGTTGATAGCAGAAGCTAGAAGAACCTCATCTCAGCAGAGGTTGTCAAACAGTTGGGATTTTCGACAACACCACACCCGTAGCCATACAACATTGGGTGGCTTCGCCAGGGACGAGATCTTAATTTCATCCAATAGTGTTTATTATCATACGACATCCAACCCTTCAAGGATGAGGTATTATGTGATGTTACCCCACTGGATGTATGTGATGTCCTCTTGGGCCAACCATATATGTGGAGATGCCATTCTATTTATGACTCTCGACCCCGTAGTGTCATGGTTACTTTGGGGGGTCATCTCTACAGAATACCAGAGGTATTTCCAACTATTGTTCCACCTAAACAGTGTCACAAGGTTGTATCTCATACTGTAAAATTCAGCGTCTTCACAATCTATTCAAAAGAGGAACAAAAGGACACTGCAACCACTACACCCTCGCCCCAAGAAGCTTCTATCCAACAGAAGCAAGTAGACAAGGGTGTAGGAAAGTGGAAAGATTCCTTCTGGACACAGGCATCTCATGTAGCTATACTGGCTAAAATGGTCCAACCCTTCCAGCCACATGTTTGTGACAACCTTCAACAAGCTAAGCAGTGCAACTTCTCCAACAAGCCAAACAGCTCATCAAGATGTAGATTCAACAAATGCTTTTCCCTCTCCCCCGGGCACTCAATGCAATGGATACCATTGATTCCTAAGGAGGGAGGATTGATCCAGTTGGATATCGGTGGCCACCCACATTTCCAACTGGCTCAAAAAAAAATTCTGGCAATTTTGGTAATTTACTATTTTTAGCAGTTTTTAACTTCCGGGGCCATTTTGAGGGCCTAAATGAAGTTTTTTCGGGATAGAGCTTATCAATGATACCCGAAGGCATGATTTAGCCCCAAAAATGAATCTCCTCGATGATATCTTTCCAACGTTCTATCATGCGCCTAAAATAGAGATCGTATGCAAAAGTTACGATCCCGGGAAGTTGATGTACTAACTTACCCAAACGGGGCCCACATGACTTTTGGTGCTTCATCTCCCAGGGTTAGGTTTTTGAATGTATAGGGTTTTTGGCATTCCTGTTTATTGTAAAAATTCCTTCAAAGACTCATTGTAATCATCTTCTTGTGAATGCGAGTAGCCGTCACATCTCTTCTCAGAGATAAGATGCCACCATTCTAGCGAGTGTTTCACTCTGTATTTTTACAGTCTATGTACATTTATTTCATTAATAGCAACAATATATTACTGTATATCTATGTTTATGGTTGCATCTCTGATACATTTATGTTATATTATTGAATATCTACAATATCTCTGCGCATTTCTTTATTGTATCTCCGCTCTCATTTCCTGTCGAAAATAATTCGGATTAGTGGTATCAGAGCAGGTTGCTCTTGGTCGTTTCTCAGTGCATGTCCCCGACGAGGTCCGAGTATAGAAATTTGGGTCTCAAGCTTGTCTCTCTTGAGGAAAATTTCTCTTGAACACCCAATAAACCCTCAATGGCGGAAGAAAAAAAAAACGATGGAGAAAACGATCCTATCAATATGTTGCTTGAGCAAGCTCTCATGCGACAGAGGGACGAAATGATGGACAATTGTTTCCACATCCTTCAATGCCTGCCGATAGAAACAGGTGCATCTTCATCAAGAAACCACTTTGGAAGTAACTCACCTTTCAAGGTACAAGTTAATTTTGATATTCCTGTATTTGAAGGACAGATAGATGCAGAAGCCCTAGACAAATGGTTAAATCTGCTAAAAGGTTATTTCTTTGTTCACAATTTTTCCAAAAGAGAAAAGATCACCTTCGCATTCCTTAAATCTCTCCCTCATGTCAAACATTGGTGGGAAACTTACTGAGAGAAAAGTTCCACAGAGGAGTCTGGAATATATGGGGTCGAGCCCACTTGGGATTTTTTTGTGGATGCGGTAAAGGAACAGTATTACCCTGTTGGAAAATATAAGGACCAATACATGAGATGGACCACACTGTGGAAAGAGAGGGGCCAAGTAGTTCCAGAGTTCACCAATACCTTCCATACCTTGTGCACCAAGCTGGGTATCAAAGACTCCGAACGACATTTGGTTCTAAAATACCATGGGGCTCTACACAGATACATCCAAACTGAAATGGATTTTCTGGACATCTCATGATTTGGCGCTACTTATCGATATGTTGCTAAAATTGAGTAGAAATTTAAGCACCAGAACAAACGAGAGTTCAATTCTAAAAATCCACAACAACCAAAGTATGACAAAGACATCCCTAACAAACAGTCTTCCGAAAACCATTCCAAGCCACGGGAAAAGAAGGGTCACGGGAAGACAAAGGACACCGAAAAATGGTGTGATTTCCACAAAATCCCCTGGAAAAATAACGATGAATGTCGCTCAAAATAGTTATTGGTGGTTGAGATCAAAGACAAGGAGCCGAACCCTGATTTGGAATCTGATTCTGAAAACACTGGTAAAGGATAGATCATTGACGCATACCCCACTACTATTGTCTCGACTGCAACAATTCAACGAGAAGAACCAATAGACCCTAAAGAGGGGGCACGCCTTTTTCATTCATAGATGTGGGTGAAGGGGACCCCGCTGCATTTTATTGTCGATAGCGGAAGCCAGAAGAACCTCATCTCAACAAAGGTCATCAAATAGTTGGGATTGTCGACAACACCACACCTGCAACCATACAACATCAGGTGGCCTTTCCAGGGACAAGATCTCCATGTCAGCCAACAGTGTCGATTATCATATGGCATCCAAACCTTCAAGGATGAGCTATTATGTGATTTTTCCCCACTGGATGTTTGTGATGTCCTCTTGGGCCAACCATATATGTGGAGACGCCATGTTATTTATGAGTCTTAACCCCATAGTGTCATTGTTACTTTGTGGGGTCATCTCTACAAAATACCATAGGTAGTTCCAACTATTGTTCCACCTAAACAGTGCCGCAAGGTAGTATCTCATACTGCAAAATTCAGCTTCTTAACAATCTGTTCAAAAGGGGAATAGAAGGACACTGCAACCACTACAGCCTCGCCCCAAGAACCTTCTATCCAATAGAAGCAAGTCGAAAAGGGTGTCGCAAAGTGCAAAGATTCCTTCTGCACACAGGAATCTCATGTAGCCATACTGGCTAAAAATGTCCAACCCTTCCAGCCACATCTTCGTGACAACCTTCAACAAGCTAAGTAGCACAACTTCTCCAACAAGCCAAGCAACTCATCAAGATGCAGATTCAACAAACACTTTTCCCTCTCCCCCGGGCACTCAATGCAATGGAGACCATTTCTTCCTAAGGAGGGAGGATTGATCCAGTTGGATATCGGTGGCCACCCACATTTTCCAACTTGCTCAAAAACAATTTCTAGCAATTTTGGTAATTTACTATTTTTAGCAGTTTTTAACTTCCGGAGCCATTTTGAGGGTCTAAATGAATTTTTTTCTTGATCAAGCTTCTTAATGATGGATGATATCATTATTGAGCCCCCAAAATGAATCTCCTCGATGATACCTTTCCAACGGGCTATCATGCGTCTAAAACAGAGATCGTATGCAAAAGTTACCACCTCGAGAAGTTGATGTACTAACTTACCCATACGGGGCCCACATGAATTTTGGTGTTTCATCTCCCAGGGTTAGGTTTTTTGATGTATAGGGTTTTTGGAATTCCTCTTTATTGTAAAAAGGCCTTCAGAGCCTCATTGTAATCATATTCTTGTGAATGCGAGTAGTCGTCACATCTCTTCTCAGAGATAAGCTGCCACCATTCTAGCGAGTCTTTCACTCTGTATTTTTACAGTCTCTGTACATTTATTTCATTAATAGAAATCGTGTATTAATGTATATCTGTGTTTATGGTTTCATCTCTAGTACATTTATGCTATATTATTTAATATCTGAGATATCTATGTGCATTTATTTATTGTATCTCCACTCTCATTTCCTGTCGAAAATAATCCGGATTAGTGGTATCATAGCAGGCTTCTCTTGATCGTTTTTCAGTGCATGTCCCCGGCGAGGTCTGAGTATACAAAGTTGGGTCTCGAGCTTGTCTCTATTGAGGAAAATCGCTCTTCCACACCCAAGAAACCCTCAATGGCGGAATAAAATAAAAACGATGGAGTAGACGATCCTATCACTATGTTGCTTGAGCAAGCTCTCACGCGACAGAGGGATGAAATGATGTAGATTTTTTCCCACATCTTTCAATGCCTGTCGATAGCAACAGGCGCATATTCATCAAGCGGCCACTTTGGAAGTACCTCATCTTTCAAGGTACAAGTTAATTTTGATATTCCTATATTTGAAGGATAGATAGATGCAGAAGCCCTAGATAAATGGTTAAATCTGCTAGAAATTTATTTCTCTGTTCACAATTTTTCCGATAGAGAAAATATCACCTTCGCACTCCTTAAAGCTCTCCCTCATGTCAAAAATTAGTGGGAAACTTACTGGGAGAAAATTTCCACAAAGGAGTCTGGAATATATGGGGTCGAGCCCACTTGGGATTTTTTTGTGGATGCGGTAAAGGAACAGTATTACCCTCTTGGAAACTATGAGAACCAGTACATGAGATGCATCATACTATGGTAAGAGAGAGGCCAAGAACTTCCAGATTTCACCAATACCTTCCATACTTTGCGCACCAAGCTAGGTATCAAAGACTCCGAATGACATTTGGTTCTGAAATACCGCAGGTCTCTACACAGATACATCCAAAATGAAATGGATTTTCTAGACATCTCATCACTCGGTGATGCTTATCGATAGGCTGTTAAAATTGAGCATAAATTTAAGAACCAGAACAAATGAGAGTTCAGGTCTGCAAATTCGCAACAACCAAAGTATGACAAAGATGGCCCTAACAAACAGTCTCCTGAAAACCATTCCAAGCCACAGGAAAAGAAGGGTCACGCGAAGACAAAGAAGGACACCGGAAAATGGTGTGATTTCCACAAAAGCCCCTAGCACAACACCGATGAATGTCTCTCAAAACAGTCATTGGTGGCCAAGATCAAAGACAAGGATCCAAACCCTGATTCAGAATCTGATTCTAAAAATATTGGAAAAGGACAGATAATTGACGCAAACACCACTGCTATTGTCGCGATCGCATCAATTCAACCAGAAGAACTAACAGATCTTGAAGAGGGAGAGCACCTTTTTCATTCACAGAAGTGGGTAAAGGGGACCCCGTTGCATTTTATTTTTTATTGCGGAAGCTAGAAGAATATTATCTCAGCATAGGTCGTCAAATAGTTGGGATTGTAGAAAACACCACACCTACATCCATACAACGTCGGGTGGCTTCGCTAGGGATGAGATCTCTATGTCATCCAACAGTGTCGATTATCATACAGCATCCAACCCTTCAAGGATGAGGTATTATGTGATGTTTCCCCACGGATGTCTGTGATGTCCTCTTGGGCCAACCATATATGTGGAGACGCCATGCTATTTATGAGTCTCGACCCCGTAGTGTCATTGTTACTTTGGGGGGTCATATCTACAGAATACCAAAGGTAGCTCCAACTATTGTTCCACCTAAATAGTACCACAAGGTAGTATCTCAGACTGCAAAATTCATCTTCTTCACAATCTGTTCAAAAGGGGAATAAAAGGACACTGAAACCACTACAGCCTCACCCCAAGAACCTTCTATCCAACAGAAGCAAGTCGAAAAGGGTCTAGCAAAGTGCAAAGATTACTTCTGCACATAGGCATCTCATGTAGCCAGACTGGCTAAAAAGTTCCAACCCTTCCAGCCACATGTTCGTGAAAAATTTCAACAAGTTAAGCAACACAAATTCTCCAACAAGCCAAGAAACTCATCAAGATGCAGATTTGTTGGTACAGGGGTAGACCTAGGGTTCAACGCTACAAGAGCGCACCAACAAAACCCTAACTACCGGCCCTTTCCGTAACACCTGCGAAGTAGATGAAGTCTCACCCGAGGTAGGGTCAAGGGTGGTTTCCAGACTCAGGTGTCTGTAACCTTACTTGGGACACATATCTGTGATTATATCGCTTATAGAGCACTTAGCATCGATCATTCATCAATAGTCAATTTTCATTATACTTCACAGATAGCATAGAGCATTGTAGCATTCACTTAGATCTAAGGTATCTTAGTACTTATCAATAGTAAAAAAAATTAGATCTAGTAGTTCAGCACTAAGCATCTTCCTACATATCATATCTACTATCCATACACATATAATAAGCACAAAGCATAAATATATCCATCTAAATACATTAAAACACTTCAGTAAAAGTAGAGATAAGCACAACAAGTCAAGGCACAAAGAATAACACACAGATTTATGTGGTTCATCCCCACCCTGGGGCTACATCCACCAACTCTTCTTATTATTATCGTCAGCCAATCGGTTACAAGCACAAATCCATATAAACCCTTACTTCGCACAGGACAGAAGATCTGCGCAACCCACTAGATCCTTCTTCCTTGCCTTTCAGCACAAATCCTTCTATATCTTCACACAGGGACTTGCACTAAGCTCTACAATTCTATACAGAATGCACAAATCTCTCGATCACACAGATCCCTTCTTGGCACTTAGCCTATATCACATAGATACAATACAGTCCCCCCCCCCGCCTACTAGATGCCTAGATGTTTATTCATACATTACAAAAGTGGGCCTAAACATGGGTAAACCCATAGGCTGATATCCCTTTCCCATTACATTGTCGTAAAACCCTAAAAGGGACCCGAAAGTGGGTCGAGATCCCTTGATCTTTGCTTCATCTGGTGCTCCATTTTCGACAAACTGTTGAAGTCCCAAAAATGGTCAAATATGACCAAGTGTTCCCAAAACTTGATCAAGGGCCAACAGGCGCCCAACACTCACCTGTGACGCATCCCGAGTCACTCTGGTATGAGCAATTACGCCTCGAATTCCTCGAGCTTGGATTGAGATGCTTCAACCTACTGCAGTGCTACTACCTCTTACTCAGTGAATTCCTGGACAAGTGCATCATTGACTGGTCCTTCTAGGCATTGTTCTGTTGCACTCACGACTTGTTCAAGTTCTACGCCTTGGCTTTCAACTTCAGTGAACAGTTGGTATGCCTTCTCTTGCACTGATTGAATTCATTGAGAGACTTCCATCACTTTAATCTGAAGCATGTGTACCTATTGCTAGGTCATGCATTTCTCTGGGAACCTCTTCATTATCTTGACTGGTGACAAGGCCTTTAGCTATGCCTATAACGTATCTGCATGCTTCTTCACTTCTTGGAGCTGTGACTCCAATGCTTGTAACTCTAAATTCTCTATGAGGTTTTCATACATCTGAGCGCTCCTAGAGCTCAGCTGCTTGCACTCCAAGGCAAGAGATTTCATTCTTCCAACTGTGCTGCGAGCAGTTTCCTCTCTTAGGTCTTTGATTTCTTGAGGAGTCTCGGGCACAATATGAAGTTCCAGTTCTACGATGCGTTGCTGAAGCTGTTGGATCACTTCTTCAAGCTATGCCACCTTCTATGGAATTCATTCTTCAGCTCTCACTTCTATGACGGTCACAGAGTGAAGTTCTCTATTGACCAGCTCCATTACTTCTAGCTGCTCCACGATCAACTGCTCCTTTCTCTGTTATAGCTCTTCTTTCTCTTTGTTCCACTATGCTTGAAGAACAATTTTTTCTCGTTCGACAAAACTGCACTACTCGACAAGTACTCCATGTACCTGCGTCAAAGACTGGATGGCTTGCACTATTTATTCCTGAGCTTATCGAAGGCAAGATTCAAATTTATCGACTATCTGGTGCAATTGGGTTGGCTCGTCTCCTGGTTCTACTATTCCTATTGTCAGAGGCGCAGTGGAGACTGCCCGGCTAGACTATTCCTATTGTCAGAGGCGCAGTGGAGCTTATCGAAGGCTAGTTCAACCTCAATACGATTATACATATTCTCCTGATTCACCTCCTGCTTATCTAATACCTCATGTGAAGCATTGTTTACAGCTGCAATGATGAAATTAAAATCATCCAATGTGAGGGTAGTCCGCATCTTAGTTACACGGGTTCTAGGTTTCTTCCGGGAGGAATATTTCGGAGGCAAAACCTTCCTTTTCTTCGACGAGTCCTCTTCATCCCTAGGTGGTGGTACTCCACCTTTCTAGTGTTCAATATCTGTTCCTTCTATCTCTTCTCCATCACCCCCTTCGTCTGGTGAAATGGATGTAGTCCTCACAGATGTGTTGTCTATATCTTGAACTTTTGCAGGCTTCTTCGTTTTACTAGGTCCGAGTGTATCCTGCGCAGATTCCAGGTTGTCTACATCAGACAACTCCACAGGGTTGGCTAGAATAAGGAGGTCTACCGACCATTCCTTAGTGATCTCTTCTAATTCTTCCTCTGTCAACTTGTAATATGACTGCAACTGCTACTTGTGCTCATCAGCGTGCATTGTTATATAAATGAAGTGGCGGTCCGCACTGAACTTCATTAAGGGATGAAACCTGTGGAGGGTATTCACAGTCATCCAAGGCTTGGACTGGATGGCTTGTTTCAACTGATTGTATTAATTATGGAAGATGACATTGGACTGCCACTGCTTGTTCATATCGTTAGAGTACCACAAGGTACTAAATTTTGTGGCCAAAGGTTCGAAGGGATCGATGTCGGGGAAGGTTACACCTTCCAGCATTTCCCATGCAATGAATGCAATTAGGATGAGAATCCAGCTAAAGTGGAACTCATTCCCTCGGTCTTACACTTCTCTGCAATCAAGCTCCAGCTGGTTTACAAGGTACTGTGCCCAATTCATCTATAGTCCCTCTAGGCACTTTCCTACGAGGTCAACTACGAATCCAGTCACTTGGGTGGGACATTTCTTGCAAACTATC
>WSFP011596802.1:0-10013 GCA_009831015.1 Picea engelmannii | reverse complement strand
TCGTTTCTTTGTCATGTGAGACACAATGAAAAGAAGGGTAATGCTCTGAAAAAAATATTATAAAATGTTTGACATGGCCATTTCCAACCCCTCATGTTTAATCCTTGAAACTTATTATTGCATCTTCCCAAAAAATTATTTTTGCATGTTGCACCAAGTTTAAAGTTTGCACATTGTTTGGAAAAGATGCTTTCCACATGTCACATGTCACAAGACTTTCAAAGTTGCATATATCATGTCACAAGATTTTGGAAGTTTCATATTGCATATTCAAGTTCTATTTGTTGCCTAGACTCCATAGCCCAAGCACAAGGCACCAGGTCTTGCTTGGATTCTCACATTATATCTTAAAATACAAAGAGATTGTCATTTTTAAAAGACAGAACTCTTGAAACCCACAAACAAACAAGCATGTAAAATTTAAATCCAAAATTGAACAATTCAATCTCTTAAATTTCACTTTTACCAATGCCTTCAAACTGCTAGGATGATATCCATGGAGCCACAAATTGATGCAGAAATTGTGTGTCAAGGCCTATAGAACCAATAGAACCAAGGAGTATTGAATAAATATATACCAAGTCTTATAAGAGAATCTTAAATTATCATTAAGTGTATAACAAAATTACATTCACAGATATATACAAGCCATAGAAATAGCCTTGTGTATATTATCAGATGAAAAAGTACCCATAATGTCAATGTATTATATGCATCATTACATGTTTAGTTACATAATGTACATCTAATTGTCTTATAAAATTATTACACATCATGAATTTCTTTTAGTCTTCTTTTGTGATTTATAGGTCTTAAATAATTCATCCATCTCCATGTCTTCGTTTACTAGGTGCTCTTCAGCAACTAATGTTGTTTCAGTCCTTTCACGCTGAGTACATCTAGTCTCGTACCCATGGCACGGATGCTTCTGTGAGGGGCCATCACCTACAAAAACCAAAAATATTAAATTTATATGGCCAATTTTTAAATATCATTGAAGTAGTTCATTAATATTAAAAAAAAAAACTCTGTAATGTAATTATTTACCTGGTCCTCTAGTCGGCACCATTGGAATGGATGTCGGCCTGTTCACCTGATCTTCAAGTCAAGGAGGATCAACTATGACATTCTCTACCATTGAAATGTCAAAATTTATAATTATAGAATTTATAAGTACAAAATTATTAAGTATATGATTAATATATAGCCATTTTATCATCGTGGGCCTCAGTCACAGGAACATCTTGGAGCTGCACCTCACTGGGATGGGGTTGTTGGGGAGCACCATGATCTTCTGGCTACGTTGCACTATCAACGCTTTGTTTTTCAATACTAATGGTTATGTTGATAGTGTTTCTCCCCTGATTAAAACAAAGTAAGACATTAAATTATGGATGATATCAAACATTTACGTATTTTATAAGTAATGAAAGGTTAATGTGAACTGATTTTTATTTACCTTATCCCGCAAATTGGATATTGGGTTCTTCCCCATGCTTTTCCTACGATCAACCATGACTTTATAACCATACTTGTAACCAATTTGGAGTTCTTTCTCCGTGGTTTCAGTTCCAAAGTCGTCGCCCTGCATTGCATAAGGGTATGGTTTTTTAATGTTTTGGCTGCAATTACCTAAAAGTTGTAAGGTGATACAAATAATATTCTTAAGATGTTTGGGTACTTACGATTTGTGATTGTAACCTCAAGTAGTCGCCTTGGCCTAGCTTGTGTTGGCCATGTTTGGAAATCCTTACTTTGGCTTCTTTCGAAGTGTCAGGTAACCTATCATCAAAATTTTCAAGTATGTTATATATAACCACACTTTTATTTAGATCTAAAGAAAAATAAAGCTGGTATTGAAATCAAAATATTGTAATTTACCTTGTTGTACCAGTTATTTGTTCTCCTGATTTTTTCAAAATCTTCTCTTTTGCATCATCAATGATCGCCTTCCACTCCCTCTATGGAATTGAGGGAGGACACTCATACCAAGGATTTCTTGCCAACATTCGTCTATAAACATCCCGTGTATATTTTAAATATCCGCCCGCTGCAAAGGTGACCGCTTTTTTATTGAACGTGTCTACTCCAAAGAGGCCTTCAAGATAATCCAAAAGTTCCTTTTTGAGGTTGGAATTCTGGAAATTCCACCTCATGCGTAAGGTTTCCCCAAAAATAAACAAGGCATTGCTCTCTAGGTGCCTATAAAAATGGTCGTTTCCTACACACAAAAAGATATGATCATTAATTTAAAATTAATAATCTAGATGATTTGTGTATGAGAAGGACAACATTAAACGATTAAAATATGAATTAAAACTACCTTAGAGTCTTGATTAATTTAATGGAAGTCCATTATTGTCGACCAAAAATGTGCATGGAAGGGTCCTTGTTCTTGTCACACATCTAGCTCCAGGAAATGAAACCATGTCAACCACATCACTATGAGCCTCATCTCTGCCACCATCTCTAGACTATGACCGATGTGTGGATGTATGTTGGTGCGTGTCATGGCTCCTATCTAAATTAGGTGTGGAATATGGAGAAATAAATAGTACTCTAGCAGTTGTATGACCGTCCGCATCAAGACTCTTTAGCATCTCTATAGCACCACTACTACCAACACTGGGCTAAACAGGCTCCAAAAATCTCTTTAGAAAAAAGAAAATGTTTTTTCGTGAGATAATGTAAAATTTAAAGAACAAAGTTTAATAATTGAACATATGAGTACATTAAAAAAAAACACTTTAAATTATGGTTATTACCTTATATGTGTTAAGTTGTGACATAAGGATATTGATCTTTGCTAGGACATCTAGAGTTTGATCTGGACGATCTAAGAAGCTAGCAAGTTCCTTGTTCGCTTTAATGATATTTTTTTTATTAAGACCATCGGATTAGGGGATGAATAAAACCCCTCCTCATCAGCGAAATCATGATCAACATGGCCTGCAGACTACATATAATTTCAACAAAAACAATATTATTTCAATACAATTATATAAGCAAATAATAAAATTCATGTAAAATGAAAGTGGAAATTGATAATCATTTACATGTTTTGCGGCTGGCCCTTTTCCACGAGCATCCTACCACATTATAATATAATTAGAACCCACAAATATTTTTAAAAAAATTAATGATAACAAAAAAAAATGTTAAAGATAATATTTACAACAATGTTAAAGATAATAAAAAAATATAATGCAATAAGTAGAGGTTTCTTAAAGAGATGTTGCATAAGTACCCACACACTATTATTCAATGTTTCTATTCGATTCAAATGGTAATCCACTAATAACTCTTCCCCGGGAGCTATCTTTTTTATTGCGCACAGGACTACCCAATTCTCTTCACATCCCTCATATATGAAATTCGGTTGTTTTTTTATTGTCCCGGGTCATGTGATGTTTATAAACCCTGTGATATTCTCGGAAGGTTTAGGCCTTCCATCAATATAGATAGTCTCTCCCTTATTTTTATCCTTGTTTATTAGTTGTATATAATTTGCGGTGAGTGCATATCTCTGCATACTTTGCATGTAYTGGACCAGCTGCATCCAATCGTTATAATTGCAACACGGTCCGACATAGTCCATCAATTTAGTTACTGTATTGTATTTTACAATTATTCCATCCATGGAAAATAGCCCCAAGCCATGCAGGGAGGATSGTGCAATGCGATATGTCATATTGTTGACAACGAAATCAACATCTATAGGATGTAGTTCCTTAGGTACCCATTKCCTCACYAGATGCTTATACCTGAGTGGCACCTCTATGTCTCCTATKCTCTCATCATCATAAGAGCATGATCCTCCTTCGGCAAGAAAATATTTCATGCGTCTACAAAATTTTCTTCTGACTTTTTCACCCCTRGTCCTTGTTTKCTTATCATATCTACTAGATGCAGTCGYATTTCCCTCTATTTKTCCTAATCTTTCCTCAMTCGACGAAAAAATATATGACAGGTACCTTTTTGGTTGTACCTTCAGTTGCATGTGCACATGTTGTTAGTGCGTAGTCCATCATCATCSTAGTTCCAATTTATGAASTTTTTTTTCTATATTCAAAGTTCTAAATAAAAAATTTATATCTTTAGTTTTGGATGCTCAATTAGACTAGKGTGCAATTACCAATATTAGTGGTCAACCACCTAATTTAATGTGATATCCCTCTTKATTTTGGACATATTAAGGACATATTAATSTGATAACACTAAGGACATGATAAGTTTATCATATGGATCTAAGAAAAAAATAGTAGTAAGGTTGTTGTTTGTTGGATTTGTGMAAATTAGAATTATTATAAGAAATGTCCATTGAAGATGAGGGTCAATGCTATGGAGTAAGAAATCCAACCATCAGTTGGTGTGTTGCAAATMTTGGGTGCTTYAGTTGGMAATATGTCTAAGRAAAKCCAAGAGTAGAACTATACAAATATTAGTTTTGTTCAATCCAAGTTGAAGAATAAGTTAGTTATGGCGATGGTTAACAATAGTACAACCTACATTTTTATGTAGGAAGTAGTGGTTGTTAAACYCAATGTGCAGTTGAAATTGGTGCAGTCTTTTTTCATGTCAGTAAGAYATAGTAGTTAGTTGACARAAACATGTAGAATTTAGTTAGTTTTTATGCCCTAAGGAGGAATTGGCCAAGTGTCCCTRAAATGGTTTGGGATRCGACTTGCAAMTGGTCATAAAACGAAAAYAGAGACTTGGATTGAGGAACCATTAACTTTGATGTATTACTACGWTAGGATTTCAGCTAGACCACCCCTSACTCTCGGGTGCCATGCCTCATAAGTTGCTTTACTCATTGATTTTGAGAACTAGTGTTTTGCTCAATTTGAAGCAATGCAGCATTTGGATTAAGGGGTCCAATTTATGAAACCATGCCTYGAGRGTAGATGGATAATTYKRTCACCTATTCCATGCCTAAACAAGCTTCCATCATCTCACTGAACTCAAAAATGTTTCTTCRTTAGTCTTTTATGCCTTGAGGGGGAATTGGCCAAGACTCCCCGAAATGGTTTGGRATGYGACTTGCAACTGGTCAKAAAATGAAAACYGAGACTTGGATTGAGGAACAGTCATMTCTATTGGATTCCTGGCATAGGATTTTAGCTAGAKAACCCCTCACTCCCACTTCCAACCCCTCGAAAGTTGTTTTTTTCATTGATTTYGATAACTAGTGCTTTGCTCAGTAAGAATCAATGCAACATTTGGATTTAGGGGTCCAATTTACAAAATCATGCCTCRRGAGTAKATGGATAATGTGGTCACCTATTCCATGCCTAAAAAATCATGCAGCATCTCATGTAACTCAAAAATGTTGCTMTGTTAGRCTTTTATGCCCCGKGGAGGAATTGGCCAAGAGTTCCCGAAATGGTTTGGGATGCRACTTKCAACTGGGCATAAAAYGAAAATCRAGACTCGGATTGAGGAACCATCGAMTCTAATGGMTTCCTGGGATATGATTTYAGCTAGATCACCCCTCACTTCTGGGTTCCACGCCTCGGAAGTTGYTTTACTCATTGATTTCGAGAACTAGTGTTTTGCTCAGTTTGAAGAAAACCAACATTTGGATTAAGGGGTCCAATTTATGAAACCATGCCTCAGGAGTGGATGGAAAATATAGTCACCTAATCCATGCTTAAAAAATCTTKCATCATMTCATGGAACTCATGCTACTCAGTTAGGTTTTTATGCCCTGAGGAGAAATTGGCCAAGAGTCCCCGAAATGGTTTGGGATGCGACTTGCAACTRGGAATATAACGAATGTMGAGACTCGAATTAACRAACCATTGAATCCAATGGATTAATGGGATAGGATTTCATCTAGATCACCACTCACTCATGGGTGGCATGCCTCAGAAGTTGCTTTAATCATTGATTTTGAGAACTAGTGTTTTGCTCAATTTGAAGTAATGCAGCATTTGGATTAAGGGGGAAATTTTTGAAACCATGCCTCAGGAGAGAATGGATAATTTGGTCACCTAATCCATGCCTAAACAATCTTGGATCATCTCACGGAACTCAAAAATGTTGCTTCGTTAGTCTTTTATGCCCTGAGGGAGAATTGTCCAAGAGTCCCCGAAATGGTTTGGGATGCGACTTGCAACTAGGCATAAAAAAAAAATCAAGACTCAGATTAAGGAACCGTCATCTCTGTTGGATTCCTGGCATAGTATTTTAGCTATGTCACCCCTCACTCCTGGTTCCAACCCCTCGAAAGTTGTTTTCTTCATCGATTTCGATAACTAGTGCTTTGCTCAGTAAAAAGCAATGCAACATTTGAATTTAGGGGTCCAATTTACAAAACCATGCCTCGGGAGTGGATGGGCAATGTGGTCACCTATTCCATGCCTAAACAATCATGCATCATCTCATGGAACTCAAAAATGCTACTCTATTAGGCTTTTATGCCCGTAGGAGGAATTGGCCAAGAGTCGCCGAAATGGTTTGGGATGTGACTTGCAACTGGGCATAAAACGAAAGCCGAGACTCGGATTGAGGAACCTTCAACTCTGATGGATTCCTGGTATAGGATTTCAGATAGAGAACCCCTCACTCCCAGGTGCCATGCCTCGGAAGTTGATTTACATATTGATTTAGAGAACTAGTGTTTTGCTCAGTTTGAAGAAAACCAACATTTGGATTAAGGGGTCCAATTTATGAAACTGTGCCTCAGCAATAGATAGAAAATATAGTCACCTATTCCACACCTAAAAAATATTGCAACATCTCACGGAACTCAAAAATGTTGCTCCATTAGGTTTTTATGCCTTGAGGAGAAATTGGCCAAGATTCCCCGAAACAGTTTGGGATGTGACTTGCAATTGGGCATATAACGAATATCGAGACTCAGATTAAGGAACCGTTGAATCTGATGGATTACTGAGATATGATTTCATATAGAGCATCCCTCACTCACGGGTGCCATGCCTCAGAAGTTGCTTTAATCATTGATTTCGAGAACTAGTGTTTTGCTCAGTTTGAAGCAATGCAGCATTTGGATTAAGAGGCCAATTTATGAAACCATGCCTCAGGAGTGGATGGATAATTTGGTCACCTATTCCATGCCTAAAAAATCTTGCAACATCTCATGGAACTCAAAAATCTTTCTTTGTTAGTCTTTTATGCCCTAAGCGGGAATTGGCCAAGAGTCCCCGAAATGGTTTGGGATGCGACTTGCAACTGGACATAAAATGAAAACCAAGACTGGGATTGAGGAACCGTAGTCTCTGTTGGATTCCTAGCATATTATTTTATCTAGAGCACCCCTCACTCCCGGTTCCAACCCCTCGAAGTTTTTTTTTTCATCAATTTTGATAACTAGTGCTTTGCTCAGTAAGAAGCAATGCAACATTTGTATTTAGGGGTCCAATTTAAGAAACCATGCCTCATGAGAGGATGGAAAATGTGGTCACCTAGTCCATGCCTAAAAAATCATGCAGAATATCATGGAACTCAAAAATGTTGCTCCGTTAGGCTTTTATGCCCCGAGGAGGAATTGCCAAGAGTCCCCGAAATGGTTTGGGATGCGACTTACAACTGGGAATAAAACAAAAATCGAGACTCGGATTGAGGAACTGTCATCTCTATTGGATTCATAGCATAGGTTTTTAGCTATATCACCCTTCACTCCCAGTTCCAACCCCTCGGAAGTTGTTGTTTTCATTTGTGATAACTAGTGCTTTGCTTAGTAAGAAGCAATGCAACATTTGGATTTAGGGGTCCAATTTACGAAACCATTCCTGAGGAGTGGATGGATAATTTGGTCACCTATTCCATGCCTAAAAAATCATGAAACATCTCATGGAACTCAAAAATGTTGCTCTGTTAGGATTTTATGCCCCGAGGAGGAATTGGCCAAGAGTCCCTTAAATGGTTTGGGATGCGACTTGCAACTAGGCAGAAAATGAAAACCGAGACTCGGATTGAGGAACCATTGACTCCGATGGATTCCTGGGATAGGATTTTAGCTAGATCACCCCTCACTCTCGTGTTCCATGCCTCAGAATTTGCTTTACTCATTGATTTCTAGAACTAGTGTTCTACTCAGTTTGAAGCAAACCAACATTTGGATTAAGGGGTCCAATTTATGAGGCTGCAAGTATTAATGTCCAAGATGTTGGGAGAATATTGGGATAAAGAAGAGGAACCTCACTTTTTTTTGAGAAAAGGGACACAACACTCCCTATTGTAGGGGAAGGCTAGTATAAGAAGTAGCATTTACCAGATAAAGGGGGGATAAAAGTAGTCTTTTACCACTTCCAGAATGGGATCATCCTTTTTAACCAGGAAGAGGGACTAAAATATCTTCAAGGGAATTTTATATATTTCCATCAAGGACATGGACAATTCTGAAGTGGACAATTTTGCATGGAGGCATTTCTCCCAAACCTCTTCATGAAAGATTGTGAATCTATGGTGCATGTACAAATATGTGAGATGTGGGTTTATGATAATATTTTGAATTTTCCAATAACATTCTCCATTGACCTTGTGTAAACCATTCCATTTGGTGTTTGTTGCACTAAGTGTAAATAACAATGTTGGAGAATTATACGATGTAAGTTAGGTATGAGCTATTTGTTACCTCTTTATTACCTTTTATTTTAATGGTATCCATATTTTGTATTGATCAAATGAGGAATTAACCTGGAACTGATGCAATTAGACACAAACTCAATCCTAAGGGCAACTAAGGAGAAAAAACAACACATGCTAATTAATATAGGAGTCAAGCATGCAAACAAACCTTCTCACAAAGAAGCGCTAGTTGATGATGGAATCCAACATCGCAAAATCGATGTGCGAAGGGGCTAAGTTTCGGCGGGTGGGAAATTTATGTTGACAACTTTCTTAACGAACTAATTCCCTAGTGCAAGTTACCTCACCAAGCAGTGGGCAAACCTCCAAGGAGTCCAATTGAGTTTATCCAACGTCAATCCCAAGTATAACACCACCTTCCATGTGTTGTCACCTTGTGTAGGAAGTCTAAAATATTATGGCCTCTATGGTACCACCTACTATACCAAAGAAGAGGGGGCACAGTCGACACCAAGACCAAAAAAGAAGGGTTGATTACTCTGAGGGCCCCAATGTGACCTCATGATTGACCCTTGTGTTAGAAGGGCTTCCCAAAGTCAGTGATATAGCAACTGGATTTCACTCCCTAACTCAAGGCTTTATGCTTGTTTAGCAGCTTTGGAAATTTATTCTCAAAATATTATTCCAAAGCTCTACACCTAAGCTAAGATGGGTTTGAAGAGCCCTAGAAAATTTGCTAGATAAATTTTAATTAGCACTTGATTTTAGGTTGTTGTTACTCAAAGGAGTGGTCATGAAACTGATGGCATTTTGACTCGACTCTTTAAACCATGCAAGAGGGAAATGAAATGCAAGAATTTCAACTTCAATGAAAACTAGCTATGGGAAGGAGCAAGAGGTTTTACGAAAAGAAATAATTTCTTGATAGATTACTATGTGTGCACTACTAATGAAAAAAATTATGAGCTAATTATCTAGATAAATGGAAGCAAAATAACCCAAATTTTAAAAATACCATGCAAATGTCATAGTTCACTTAGTAAACCTATACAACATTGAATCAAATGTCATCATTTCTAACATAGTAAACTTTTATGATTATAGAGACCACCACACAAATCTTAAATACTCATAAGGATCACAGGGGCTTCACCTTGTTGACCAATATCTTATCACGTTCATTCACATAAGGATTTCAAATTTTTATGTTCTCTATAAATTCTTAACCTTGCCAAGACATAAGATGTGTAAACATGTTGATCTTAGTACCTAGAAATCTATGTTCCTACAAAACAAAGGTTTAGGGTTTTAGTCGAAAGCCCCCTGAGAAGATGAACTTCTGACAGAGGAAGAGGGGACTGCCTCTTTAGCTTCCTGAAAGCTACACGCTACTGAAACCACTATAGCCCGCGGATACCCACGTGCTATAGATAGTTAGGGCGCGGGTTACCCGCGTG
>WSFP011596801.1:0-10014 GCA_009831015.1 Picea engelmannii | reverse complement strand
TTCATAAGGGTTTAAATTTCCACTTAAAAAGTAATTGCCACAAGTAACTCTAATGCTTGAGTACTCATTTTGCACTGAAATTTTCAGGTTTTAATTTCTAAATAAGGGTTTTAAAAAGGGGGAAGTGAATCTATTTTCTTTCACACGGTGGCATAAGTACCTAAATTTTGGCAACGACTCCTTAATCTAAGCAATGTTTTGTACTTAAATAATATCTAATATTCACTTTTAGTAATCGAAGATGAAATTTTCATTACAACCTACTTGACTAATCAAACTACTCTTGTGCAAGTTGTTGTTTACCATTTGTCTCATGCTTAGGAGTTGGTGATTCTTACAAGTGCACATCCTTGGTACAAATGATTAAACAGATATTTCTTCACTCATTAATTTTTATTTCACGTTCCTAAATTTTTCCTTTAACTGCTAAAAGGATTAGATCTAGGTTTGATGTTGGTTTATCATACTTTAAAGGAATAATTATGAATTAAACTTCAGATGGAACTAAAATTTGAAAAATCTTTTGGACAAAAGTGAAATTTTAAATTTAACCTTCACAATGAATTAGTATTCGAAATAACTTCAGACATAAATGAAATTTTAAATTAAACCTTTAGATCGAAATAACTGAACTGGATTGGTTTATCACACTCTAAAGGAATAATTCTAAGTTAAACTTTAGATGGAACTAAAATTCAAAATAGATTTCAGACAAAAGCAAAATTCTAAATTTAACCTTCAGACTGAATTAGAATTCGAAATAACTTTAGACAGAATCAAAATTTTAAATTTTAAATTTATGGTGGAACAACATTGTAGTGGAGATGCCAATGTCTTGGCCACAGGCCTGGCCTCTCGCGGCCAAGTCACAGTCCAGTGGACTTTGACTTGGCCATGGGGGCCCAACCCTGTGGCCAAGCCATTGTCGTGCCCAAGGATTGCCCATAGAGGCCGCCACCTAAACTAAATTTTAATTTAAAAATTAAAATTAAATTTCATATAACAATCTACAAAATAAAATTAAAATTAAAAAAAATTTACAGTTACATACCTGAAGCTAGGCCGATCGAACGCCTGCCAACACAACCCTGACCACCCGCGGGAACGCCCACCAACACTCACAAATGCTCACAAACACCCTACGTCTGCGCTAGCACTCGTGAACGCTCACAAAGGCCAACACTCACGAACGCTCATAATCACGAAGGAACGCTTACAAATGCCAAAAGGTTAGAAAAACATTTGAATACTGATGTGTGTTTGATATATAAACGTTCTTTCGACCGAAAGATTGTTTCGGTCGGAATATCTTTCGATCGAAAGAATATTGCCAGATGGAAAACATCCGTCTGACTAAATATTTACACTCAAATTGAGGATACCTTCACTGTACCATTCAATTTGACGTTCCACCATTCGGCCAACAAAATGTTCGGCTGAAAAAAGTGTCTTTTGGCCGATTTTTTTTTTCTTCAGAATTTTGGAGATCAGATTGTCATGAAAGTGTTACCCACCTCTGTGATTTCACTTAAAGTCAATAAATTCAGCATTGGGAGAAACAAAAATCCTAAAATGGCAAGTATTGGAAACTATTGGGATGAACAAACATTAGAAAGGATAACAGAGTCACAACGTGAATACAGTGACCTGTTTCCAACAACCTTTACAAAGATGAAAGGCATATCATGGGAGCTAGGTGAGATGAAGATACCACTGAAAGATGAGGCTAGACCTGTCAGAAAGAGACCTTACAAGATGAATCTAGTGTATAAGCAGAAATTGACCGAATGTTGGAAGCTGGCATTATAGAATGAGTAGAGGAATCTAAATGGATCAGTCCCATGGTAGTCCAGGAAAAGAAGAAAGTTGGGACAAGTATTTGTGTATATTTGAGGAAACTCAATGATTCCTTCTTACATGACCCTTTCCCTACCCATTTTATAGATTAGGTCTTGGAGACTGTGGGAGGCCAGGAATCATATTCATTCATAGATGGATTCTCAGGTTGCCATTAGATCAAAATAGCTCTAGAGGATAGGTATAAGACCACCTTTGCTACAAAATGTGGATCCTATCAATATATAGTCATGTCCTTTGGATTGAAGAATGAACCAACTATCTTTTCAAGGGTAGTCATAGATGCTTTTAAGGAATTCATACATCAGTTTCTAGAAGTATATATGGATGACTAGACTATGTACAGTCTTTTGAAAGACCATGTAGAAGTTTTAAGACTAATGATGGAAAGATGCAGGCAATGTCAGATATCATTAAACATCAAGAAATGCATTTTTGGTACACCTTTTGGGATATTTTTGGGACATAGAGTGTGCAAACAGGGCTTACTAGTTGACCCTGCTAATATTGCAGTCATTGTGAATTTACCACCATCAAAGTCAGTGCACCAGTTGAGAGCCACACTGGGGCATACATGCTATTATAGGAATTTTATAAATGGGTATGCCCATATTACTGCGCCAATGGAAAAATTGTTAACGAACACTAGATTTCAATGGAATGAGGATTGTCAGCCAGGATTGGACACTCTAAAAGAAAACATGGTGACAACACCTATATTAGTACTTCCAGATTGGGAAAAGACATTTCATTTTCATGTAGATGCATCAACAATGGCACTTGGAGAAATTTTGGCGCATCCATGAGTATGAGACTTAGACCGTCCTATAGCATTTGCAAGCAGGAAGTTGCCAGAATATGAGCAGAATTACAACACCAAAGAAAGAGAAGGCCTAACCATGGTATATGCACTTCAGAAATCTAGACATTATTTATTGGGTAAACACATTAAAATGTTCACAGATCATTCTGCCCTCAAATATCTAATCAACAAACCAGTTTTTGGGGGGAGGATCTATAGATGGTTGTTATTATTCCAAGAATTTGATTTTGAAGTAATAGTCAAACCAAGGAAGTTGAATGCAGGACATGATCACCTGTCAAGGGTAACCAATGGATAGGAACCTACTAACTTGGAATAAAACTTTCATGATGCGCAGTTATTTTCAGTACAATTAGTTGATCAATACTTCGTTGATATAATTAAATACTTAAGCACATGATTTGCATCATGTGAATTTAGTATTGCACAAAAGAAAAACCTGGTAGTCAGAGCTGTAGACTATCAACTCATTGCAGGTCATCTATACAAGATGGGCGCAGATAGCATTTTGAGAAGGTGTGTACTGGAACATGAATGGCCTAGGGTTTTAGCAAAAGATCATGAAGGCATAAATGGCGGACACTATGCAGGAAAAGCTACCGTGTAGAAGGTATTTCATGCATAACTATGGTGGCCAACAGTTCATAAAGATGCCAAGGAATATTTCCAGAACTGTGATGTTTGTCAGAGGTTTGGCAAACCCAACAGGAGGGATGAGATTCCCCTAAGACCACAAGTAACTCTGCAGGTATTTGACAAATGGGAAATAGATTTTTTTGAACCTATTAATCCACTAGCAAGAAGGTCAGGAGCCATATATCTCATTACTGCGACTGAATACTTAACCAGATGGGCAAAAACAACACCAGTCAAATATTGCAGCGCATAAACAACAACACATTTCTTATTTGACAAGGTGATCACTAGATTTGGATGTCCTAGGATTTTGATGAGTGACTAAGGAACTCATTTTATTAATAGTACCATCAAGGCTATGATTGAGGAGTTTGAATTATATCACCAGAAAAGTACACCATATCATCCTTAGGAAAATAGGACAATAGAAGCTTTCAATAAGATTTTGGAAAATTCTTTGACTAAGATCTACAATGTTAACGTGGATGATTGGGACTTGAAAATACAAGGAATATTATGGGAATAAAAGACTACATGCAAGAATTTAACAGAACAGACACCATTCAGATTGGTGTATGGTCAGGAAGCAGTGGTGCCATTAGAATTTATGGTACCTATTCTGCGCGTAACAACAATTACCAACCTGACAAAAAGAGGCGTAGTACAAGAGAGGTTAAGTCAATTGATGGGAATGGAAGAACACATGATTCTAGCAGGATTTCACCAAGAAATACAGAAAGCAAGGGACAAATCCTGGCATGACAGACACATTAAAAAGAAGAGATTTAAGGAGGGAAACCTAGTTCTTCTCTATGACAACAATTTTTTCCAACACCCTAGTAAGTTCAGAATGCATTGGATAGGGCCATATGAAGTAAATATTGTCAATGATGGAGGATATGTGCAGCTAAAAGACTTGGGAGGAATAGAACTGAAAGGAATGGTCAACGAAAGTCAACTGAAACTATATAGGGACAATCAACTGACTAACCCTTAGTAATCACAGTGCAATAAGAAAGTAATCTATATAGTGTAATATAGTAGATATTAGGAAAAGAAACTGATAAAAAGAAATAAAAAGGAGAAAAATAAGAAAAAGGAATACAAAAATAGAAAAAGAAGAAAAATAAAAACAGAGGAAGAAGTTGGTTGAAAAATAGGAAAGTGGAAAAACGTCACACGCAACAATTACTACGACAACATAGAAAGACAATGCGTAGGGAAAATTGGACTCGGTGCAAATGCACAGAAAAAGTGAGAAACAATTATGACCGGGTCTATAAAGTGTGAAAATCACGGGTTAGCTTGACACTTAGTGATTTTTTAGAACAAAGCGAGATATAATTGTGTGCCCTAGGTATAATTGTGCGAAGAAGAGAGAGAGTGTTCACATTGGATACAATATAACACCACCAAATTTTGGTGCTCTAGGGAAGTATGTACGGGTTACTCGACAGGGACAAAGGAGGAAGGAAAGGATGGTGGAGCCTGAGAATGTTGTCGAGCTCGAAGATGTCACCACTTCCGAGACATAGTCACTCAGCCCGACAAGGGTTAAGGAGGAAACATTGACAGTGGAACAAGGGGAAGTAGGGAAAAGTTCTAGGACTCGAAATGATATTACAAGCCCTAATCTTGAAACACTGACTAAACCCAATGAAATGAAGGGTTAGCAATAGCGTCGTGATGAAGAGGAGGTATTGGTTGAGGACATCACCAACCAACTGGAATCCGAGGGGGAAGAAGATGACACTGAAATAGTAGAAGCAGGCCCATTTGTTGTTGGGCAGAAAAGAAAGGTGCAAGATGCCACAAAAATTACACTTCCTTACTTCCCAGACACAGTGGTCACTGTGGAGGACATGCTTGGAAAAGTACCTAAACTAAGGTACTCGGACCACGATGTGCATGATGAAAAAAAATTCCCAAACTTGGTCGTAGAAGCCTACATAGAGAACACAGGGGAAATTGGACCCCTAGGAAAACCAATCATTGAGCCTGTGCAGTGGATCACGGGGCTGTACAAATCTGGGATAATGAACCTCCTAGAAATACCGCACTTCAGGAGCAGTAAAAATGTTGGGCTTTGCGTCAAACAATTGCTATCCCGGGTACATGGATGCATATTTTGGATGGATAGACCAATACAATTCGATGTGGCATTGATCACCAAAATTACAGGATTACCCACAGTGGGTGCACAACCAGAGGAATACTTGGAAAATAAAGCACGTGAGAAGGAGATCGCCAAACTAGTCAAAGAACAATTTGGTACCAATAGAGGAAATAGGGGTATTGTGCTTAGATATGTCAACAATAATGCGACAAGTTTCACCAATAATCTCATGGATTTCAAGTTGATGAGGAAGTCAAAAAAAGAAGAGGTGAGTCATCACAGTCACCGCGTAGTGCGCGAAGGGAGTAATGTTCAGTTGGATGCCACACTTCCTGAACCAATTCTTGATCGATTGCAGAGATGTGAAAGATAATGGAACTGATAACCATTATTCTTGGCTCATTATCCTCATATCTTTGACAAGATGGAAGAAGACAAAATTTTCAACCTTTCTGGATAGAAAAGGGAAATGCTACGCAATGAGATATGAATCCCTCTGGAAGGCCAAGGACAAAAAAAATTAGGAGGTGAATAGCATGGTGTTCACTATGCTGCTAGAAGAGAAACAATAGTGCACAACCAATGTGTGGTTCATTCCTATGGAAGTGGTCCAGGAAACAGAAGGGATAGTCAGGTTTAAGGCATCTAGGCACCATTTGTGGATCCAAGCTGCAAGGGATCCAAAGAAGGAATGGTTGGAGATGCAATACTGTGTCACAAGGGAAGAGATTGACTGGATATTCAAAGACTAGCCTACAAAGTGGAAGATTCCAGTAGTAAAACCAACAACAAGGCTAGTCGCAAGGAAATCAACCAAACCTAAGGGGAAAGTCGAAGCAGGTTCTTCAACAAAGACAAACAGCCTGGCTGCTAACACTAGGAAGGTTGCGGCACACACTCATGTATCGAGAAGAAGCGCAGTGCCAAAGAGACCAAGGAGGACAACAACGGTGCCCAGATAAGACATTCAGCAGGATGTCAATAAGGGGGACACATCTCAGGCTGACAAGGAAAGGGCACATGTGACGATGAGTGGGGCGCAACCCTCACAGGAAAAAAAGGATGACAACGTAGGTAGAGGAGATGCACAAAAGGATGAAGTACATGAAGGAGGAGCTAGTCATCACCTTGACAAAGGATGATGTTGATTTCATGGTGGACAAGGCCCAAGATAGTGGGGAAGAGGTGGTTTGCACTGCAGAAGCATAGAGAGAAGAGATCATGGCCAAACTCATATGAGCCCATGGAACTCTACAACAATTACAAATTCATGCAGTACCACAGGCCACAATGCAACAACATGAAAAGACACAGTGACCCCCTGCACAGAAAGAAGGAGATGAGACAGTTCAAATAGTAGTACAGGGCAGGGATACATTCACATTCACACGGAATATGGTCAGAATTGATCAATAGACAAAGAAGAAACCCATGGATAACGTTGACCACTTTGAGGTAGTCATGGCACAGATACCCACAAAAGCACTATATAGACTCTAGGCTAGTATAATGCAGTAAGTACAATCCAGAGCCCACGCAGATGCCACCAACTTGGAGGTTGGTAGGGGGGTTGCAAAGATGTTACAGATCACCTACGACTAGTTGAACTCGAAGAAGGAGGAGGAAAAATAATGCAGTGATAAGATAGAGAAGGGGATAAGAGTGGTATCAGACCGCATTCCAGATAGCATGCAAGAACCGAATAGGAGTGCAGATGAAAAGATAAAGAACATTTCACAGATGATTGAAGAATATAGGCAGGATATCAAGGAGCTGAAAGAAAACCTTAATCCTATGACTACTCCTAAGGTTCGAGAGAAAAGAGAACATCAAATGACACTCCAGATAGAGGAAATGGCAAGGGAAGCAAAGGAAGTTGTAGAATTGCGTAGATTTGGACCACTTTGGAAGAGGATGAAAAGGTCCAAAAGTTGGACCAATAAGAGGAGAAAATCAATGATTCCATGTAGGAGTTGAAGCAGTGATATAAAAACATGAGCATTATCGAGCGCTTGAAGGGCACCCAGGAGATGAATACCCTGTAGACAAAGATAAAGACAAACTAGATTAATAAGCAAGAAAGACAAGCTCAGTTGGAGCCCCTCTAGGAACAAGAAACACATATAATTGTGGAGATGGAGGAAGATAAGACGAGGATGGCACAAGAACATTAAGAGATCAAAACATTGCTAAAATAATAGATAACATCACAGATGGTCAATGCGTTAACAGATAAAGTTGTGCAGGTGAAAGAAAAAGGCAAGGAACTAGCAAAGGAGTTCCACAACTTGGAGAAGGTTGTTCAGGGAGCGCGCACCACCTGAGTGGATTAGGAAAAGCCACATGTCATAGTTGGGGATCTGTTGGGCACAAGCCTATTTTGGGAAGAAATTTTGTTTTTGGAACAGGCCCATTTTTCGAGAGAAAGACCTATTTTTGGAGCGCACGCAACAAGTGGCAAGAAAGAAGCATGCAGGAAAAAGAAGCAAAAGCAGCATGCAGGAGGAAAAGAAATTTGGCACACATGTAGAAAAGCCTAACCATCTTAGGGTTATGGTTTTTGACAAATATTGTAACAACTATAATCCTATAGAGTAATATAAATAAGGACGTTGGAGGTCTAGGAAAAGGGAGGTCAGTTATTTATTGAGAGTTGGTTGGTTGGGAAACTATTGATTGTAGTAATTTTTGTTATGATTCTTTTGGTAGAGTTGAATAATATAGTCTTTGAGGGTTAGGTAATGGGCCAAGGATCCTGGTGTGATCTAGTCAGCCTCCTAGAGGTTATTTACCCTCATTTTGAATGTAATATTGAATATGTAAGCACGTAGTGCAATATTTTGCAGCAGAATAAATAAAAGAGTAGAGAAGCCAGATATTTGTGAACATAGCCCTAGGAGGGGGTGAACCATGGTAAAACATTGTGTTCTATGTGTTTTTTAATGAATGTTTACTAATCTATTAATCATTAGCTCAATAATGAATGATTAAAACTAGTTATAACAGCATGCATGCATAGGTTTGGAGAAGAATGAATCATAGAAGTAGATGAATGATTAATGATGATGATGTATGAGTAAAAGAATCTAAACACAATACCCACTCATTCCTAGACTACAAACACCTGAGTATTGCAGTCCCCCATAAAAGTTATCTTGGGTGAGATTGTGATATGCACCATGTGCGTAGCGTTTCCTTCTGGTTTACCAGGAGGGATGATAGTTTTGAGGGTTTTGTTGGAAACCTGTTTGAGATCAGAACCTGGGTCAGTCCAAGAGAAGTAACCAACAACGCCTAATCCAATAACTTTCAAAATAGGCACTTGATAGCACAGAACTGGCCAAATGCCTAACAACATTAGTGAAAATTGATTAGGATAACCCCTTGTGCTAATATCTAATATGCATATATTTACATAAAAATGAATATAATTCAAATGAAATTTGATATACAAAGACATACTTATACTTATCTTTCAACCAAATATAGTACAAGAAATTGACTATAGACAAGCAATTTATACCCAACTATAGGTATCCAAAAAATATGTCACATGTACGAAAGTACATCAAGCCATCAAGGCAAAGGAACCAAGCTACGTAATCATCATTCACTTAGCTCAACCCAAAATCCCTCTTCATTTAACCGATTTTCTCACTAGAAAGAACTATATGCAACTATTCTAGCCATAAATCAATCATGGTATTCTCATCTACTACACTATACAACACAGGGAAGATATTCCCTTTATTTGATTGAAAATCCATTGGGGGTATTATTCCCTCCTATTACTCTTTAGTTTACATAGAAATATATTTTTTTGTTGATCACCTTTTGGAGGTAACACGTGAGAGTAAATATTAGGCTCTCCAACACCCAATTATAAATAATATATAGAGTGTAAAGGATTTGTTACTATCCCAACCTCTATTCCCAACTATATCTTGTCCATCTCTCATCCCAGAGATGTACTATTAACAATAATCATCATGGGACATTTTTAGACTTAGAGTATACAGTAGAGAACATGGCCTCTTGAACTTGGATAGAAACAGATAGAAACTTGCACATGGGTTAGTGATGGTTGTTTGTAAAAGTTTCTCATGAGAGTGTATGAGAGTGCGGATCTCCCAAGAGGATAGAGTAACATCTTCCCATGAGTATAATGGACTCTTATGTTTCCCTATGACAATTGCACTTATCCCCATTCTTCCATAACCATGTGAGGTAGTTTTCATCACCAACCTCTATATGCATTTATATTGGATTTCTCTAAGTTAAGGGTGATATATGAGTTCCATGAAATACAAATGATGCAAAATATGTAGGCTCCTAGGTTGACACTTGTAAATAGAGTATTTATTTCTCATACCCCCCCTTTCCTCTTCCCCAATTGTCAACTTAGAGACCCTCTCATGCTTTTAGAGCCATCCATCTGGGACCCCTTTTGTTTTATTTCAACATCATATTTATATAGCTATAAGTGCATCATGAAAGTATACCATGTGGTCTTTAGAAGTATATTTACCACATACACATGCCTATCCATTCATTGGTTGAACCTTGTCCTTATATTGATCCA
>WSFP011596800.1:0-10014 GCA_009831015.1 Picea engelmannii | reverse complement strand
ATACAGTTGAAACTTAGAGCCATACTAAGGTCAAGGACAGACCTTAGATGGCAGCCTCATAGGACCTCAGATAATTTCTACAAGTCAGGCTAGTTGTGAGGCCATTTGGCTTCGCAAGTTGCTAGTTGGATTATTTGGTGTGGAGATGAGACCCACGATGATCTACTATGACAATCAGAGTTGCATTAAACTCTCAAAGAATCCAGTTTTCCATGACAAGTCTAAACACATTGAGATTAGATATCACTTCATCCGGGACCATGTTCAGAGAGAAGCAGTTGAACTACAGTATGTTTCCACCGATGAGCAGATGGCGGACATCCTCACAAAAGCTTTGGGGAAAGGAAAGTTTGTGCCTCTCAAAGATAAGCTTGGGGTGGTGAGGAACACTTTCCTCGGTAAGAGGGAGTGTTAAATTAATTAAATAAAAGTACCAAGGACAAGTGTTTCTCATCACCTAGGTGCCTAGGGGTGAGAAAGTGTCCAAAAGAGGTCTCTAGAAATTAATTTTATTAGAGATAAAATTAAATGTGACTTTTGGAATTTTGTGAGGGAAAATGAAAAGTCGTGACTCTTCAGTTTCCTCCACCAAGTCTACTTAGAGACTAAGGCGCCCTCAATCATTCATTCCTAGAGTTTGAGAGAGCAAGAGCTTGAGAGAGTCGAGTTGGGAGAGAGACCACATAATCAGATTGTGGCACGAATTCCAAGGTAGTTTCTGAGCACAGAAATCGAGGCAAAGTACAGCACAGCAGTGAGACCGTATTGTACAGATTTCTGAGTACAGAAATCGAGGCAAAGTACAGCAGCAGCAGTGAGACCATATTGTACAGGTTTCTGGGCACAGAAATCGAGTAGTAGTTTTGGCACTATTTTCTATGCTGAGTTTATGCACGGAAAACAAGATAAGTGTGTATTAATTACCGAAGATGGCTGCTGTAAATCTCTCTCATTTCTCTGAATAATAAAAGCCTCCCCTCTCTCACTGGTTTTCCCCATTGTGGGTTTTTCCAGGGTCTGAATTTGTAGACCAAATCTCTGTGTTGAATTTTCTGTGTGAGATTTATTTCTGGTTAAAGTGCTGTAGCAGACTGCTTGTGTTTCAGTTCTGAGCATTTAATTTCATGCTTACTAATTTGCAGCAGTAAATGTGCAATGTGGGTTGGACATTTAACTATGTGTCTCAGTGAGACATGAAACTGGGTTGGGGTCTGAAAGTTTTACAATCACAAGGATCTTCTCACAACAAATAATTCCCTGGTGGCTACAGCGACGCCTCACAGACCTGCGCTTGATTCCCATGTCTTTTCCTTGACGGCAGGGTCTGACACTCATTCTGACAGTAACTTTCTCTATTGCATTGACTCCTCCCCAAAGATATTCACAAACCTTTTTAACTAAAAAAACCTCAACTTCACGATTCTGACACAGATATCAAGAAATTTACATTACATGAAAATTAAAAAACAAACGTAAAACAAACTTATATCTAAAACTGGGATGCCTCACCTCTGCACGATTGTGTGTTTGCAGTTCTTTAAGGTCTTCTTTGATCATCTCGCTCTGATACCATATTAAAATAGGAAAGGACTTGACATTGAATGGAGATAAACTACAATGAAATTTACCTCCTACAGATGTTGTAACTTGTATTAAATGTGGGTTTTGCAGGGGGTGCAAAAGAATCAACTGGTGGAGATGGAAAGAAGCATAATAAGAATAGGAATGGACAGAGATTGCTGGACAAAGGTGAGAATGTCTACTATTCTGTGCCTGACAAAATGGTACACCATGCAAACCAAAGAATCAAAGTAATTAATAGTACTAAATAACAACCAAAGCCGAATCTCTATACCTTTACATGATTGTACTGAACCAGAACTTTCTCTTCAAAACCAGATAACGATGCAATTAAATCTGAAATATCGGCCTCTATTTCTTTATCGCTTTCCCTATCAGCTCCATCCAAACTGTAGAGTACAATTGAAAAAATAATTAGAACACCAGATTCTTCAGCAGCCAATACTGAAGCAGAAATAGAACACTGTAAGTGACCATGAGCATTCAGATATGTTGTTAAAATTTCAAAAAAATACCAGGACGACAGAAAAACAGACAATATACCAATTTCAAGAAAATACCAGAAGTGACAAAATGGGAAAGGTAAAATCCAGCCTACAGTTGTACACCAATGAGCTAAAAGCATTTCCAATATTGACCCCATGAAGAAGCATGTAAAAGTGCAATGAAATACTATCATGGTTGGGAAGTTTTGTAATTCACAATATATCTGTAAACACACTGTCTATGTTAAAGAAATGGAGGTTATGTCTACAGTAAGTGGTGTTGAAATCTCTAATATAACCAAATATAGAGATACACAACAACATAAGGCTCTTACAACAAAAGCATGTACAAAGTGACTCTGAGATGTGCACCATCAGGTCTATTGCAACAAATCATAAATGTCTACATTCCTGAGGTAAAGGCTACACAACAACAAATCTTTGTATACCTAAGAGGCATGTCCAAAAAAAGTGTGTTGAAACTAGAGTCCATATCTCAAACTAGCCTTCTGTATGCCCCTATTCAGTATAGTTACAGCTTAAAAGCCAAGCAAAATCTATTGCATAATGCTGAAAGACAAAATAATATTATGATTAAACTGTCAACACGGCATTGTGAGCCTTTAGAAGGTTTCATTGTTATAGACCTTACTAGTATCTGTGAATCCACTAAAACCCAGCAAGATGAACCAAAAATCTTCAACACTATATCACTAGGAAATTTATTTAGCAGATTTAAAATTTCTGAAATTGTTATTTATCAGTTACAGCTAGGTTTCTTCACAAAACTAAAATCGCACAGCAGAAATAAACTGAGGAACAATGAAGAAGATAACAGCAATCATATCACATGAGAGACACAAACAAATTTGGGTAAAATAACCCCTGGAAAAACCCAATGTGGTAAAACCAGTTCTTCAGTTTGTGGATTTTTATTATGCAGCAGAAAATATAGAGATCTCTTACAAAGCAAATCGATCTATGTTGATAGCTGAGAGAAACCCCAGCGATTTCCTACCCAAACACTTGTACCGGTACGGCCCTCTCCCAATCCAAAGAACCAGAATGACTCAAGAAGAACCCAGCCGTGAGCTTCTACGCAATGCGTACGGCTCTCTGCATCACCATGTATGGCTCCCTCTCCGATCGGAAGTTCGGCCTCTGCAAATGTCTGAGAATGCAAGTCGATCCACCTGTAAAATGTCTCCTCCATCTTCTCTGCAACTCTTCTCCAGCAAACCCTCAAGCAAATCTCCTCCTCTAGCTGAAACTCGCCCTCTCTCAAGTGCATAATGCACCCAGACACCAAGTCGACTTCTATTATATCCATGAGAAAGAGAAACCCTAACATCTCAATGAGATCAAGGGCTAGGATTAACCCTCCACTCACTTAAGATGATCAATGGTCAAGATTAAAAGACTAATCACTTAAATTATTTTTCTCTTTAACCTTAGAAAAGGTGCTCATAAAGTCAACAAAAGAAATATAACACATCTAATGTAATTTTTCCTAACTAAAACTTTAGGAAGGAGATTTACCCATTCAACTTGGCTACTTTCATTGTCCCCCACCATGCTAAGACGCCACACATGGGGAAGACCTTCCACGCTACACTTCTCAACTCTCCCTCCTAGTGAAGAAGGGATTTTGTACCAACCCCATCTTATCTCGGAACTTCGCGAACTTCTGTCTGCAAAGTGCCTTGGTGAATATATCTGCCATCCAATCATTTGTCTGTATATATTGAAGCCTCACAGCCCCCTTCTGCACATAGTCTCGTATGAAGTGATAGTGAATGTCTATATCCTTGCTACGATCATGAAACACGGGATTCTCAGAGAGCCTGATGCAACTCCGATTATCGCAACGTATCACAGTAGCTTCTAACTTCTCACCGAATAGTCCCAAGAACAACTTCCTCAACCACAGTGCCTCACATGTTGCTAAACTAGCTACCATGTACTCTGCCTCAACAGAGCTCAATGCCATTGATCTTTGCTTCCTGCTGAACCAAGATATAATACCCGATCCTATGCTGAAGCAACACCTTGAAGTGCTCTTTTAATCCTCTGCACATCCTGCCCAATCAGCATTTGTAAAACCTGCCAAGCTCACTCCACCATTGCACTCATACAACAACCCATACTCCATTGTACCTCTCAAATAGCGAAGCACATGCTTTGCATCTATCAAGATTCAAATGCACTCTTCGAGGGTCCACCATGAACTAACTCAAAGAGTTGACTGTAAAGCTAATATTTGGTCTAGTGTTGACCAGATACATGAGCGATCCAATAAGCGGACGATAGATGGTGGGGTCTACTATCTCAGAACTAGATACATCAATCTTCCAACAGTTCATCACTAGAGGCATGGACATCGGCCTACAATCATTCATCCAGAACCTGCGCAAGATTTCTATTGTATACTTCCCATGTCCTAAGAAGAAGCGCCCATCTGTCTGCCAAACCTCCAAACCAAGGAAGTAATGCATCAAACCAAGGTCTTTCATCTCGAACTCTGCTGCAAGGTTAGCCATGCAATTTGCAATCCGCTGCTCATCTCCATTAAGAAAGAGATCATCAGCATAAAGCACTAGTATGAGAGGCACCTCACTTGCTAGAAAATAGAGGTTCGAATCAACCTCACTCCGCTGGAATCCCATCTCTCTCAAATAATTGTCGATCCTCAAGTACCACGCCCGAGGTGCATGCTTGAGCCCGTATAGGCTCATCTCAACCTGCAAACATGTGTATCCATGTCTCCAACCTCAAAACCCTCATGCTACTCAATATAGACTTCTTCCTCAATAACTTCATTGAGGAAGGAAGTCTTCATGTCCATCTGATGAATGCGGCAGCCCATCTCTGCTGCAAGTGAAATAACTTCTCGGATGGAGGAATATCTGGCCACAAGGGCGAAGGTTTTGTCGTAGTCAACTCCCTCTTTCTGTGCAAACCCCTTGGCTACGAAGCGCGCCTTATACTTCTCCATGCTTCCATCTGTTACATGCTTGACTTTATAGATCCATCTCGATCCAACCACCTGTTTTCCCTCTAGCCTAGGCACCACCTCCCATACATCGTTCTTCATGATAGAGGCATATTCCTCCATCATGGCCTCCTGCCACACTCCATGTTGTGCAGCCTGCTCATAAGTGGAAGGCTCAACATCTATAAGCTCTGTCATGAGTGCCATATACCCAAATCTCTGCGGTGGTCTACTCTCTCTGAAAGATCTCTTTGAAGGTGCTATATCTCTAGAATCATTGACTGTGGACTTGTACCACTTAGGTCGTGTCCAAGTGTCAATCTCATGTGGAACAGTCTCACGCAGCTCAACCTCCTCATCGGTCGCCTCACTGTCCTGTCCACTAGTCTCCCTGCCAACACGTGTACCTATACATGTACCCTTTGTCTGTGCCTGTGACTTTGTACTTTGTACATGTACCTCCTCTCTTTTCTGCCCTAAGTCCTGTCTATGTTGGTCCTCTGTCTATGCTGGCATATCTCTAAATCTCATCAAGGCCCTCTCCTCCTCAAACTGTACATCTCTTCACACCAGTATCCTCATGCGCTCTAGCACAAAGATGTGGTAGGCCTTAGAAGTCTCGTTGTAGCGAACCAATATCCCCTTATCTGTTGTGGGCTCCAGCTTTTCCCTCTTCTCCAAAGGGACATGACAGTAACAAATACTCCCAAAGATGCGAAGATGACTCACATCTGGCCTAGTACCTGTGTATACCTCCTCGAGTGTCAATTTCCCAAAAATGGTGTGGGGACTCTTGCTCTGATTGTAAACAGTTGTGCGACAAGCCTCGACCCATAAGAACATAGGTAATCCATGATCATGTATCATCGCACGAGTTGCACCCACTATGGTCTTGTTCTTGTGCTCTACCACTCCATTCTGATGCGGGTTATATGGAACCGTGAGCTCCTTCTTAATACCATCTACAGCACAATACTCCACAAACTCATTAGAGGTGTACTCACCCCCATTATCCGATCTTAGTACCCGAATCCTCCTAGACCGATTCTCTACCAGAGCGCTAAACTCCTTGAACCTGTCAAAGACCTCATCCTTGGTCTTAAGGAAATATATCGAGGTCTTCCTGGAGTATTCATCAATAAATATCACGTAGTAGTTGAAGCCACTAACCGACTGCACACTCATAGGACCACAAACATCCGAATGGATTAGATCCAAGATCCCCTTGGACCTGTGTTCACTAGATGGAAATGCTCTGCGGGCATATTTTCCCAAGGCGCAACGTTTACAGGGGTCATGCCTCTCTGTTGCAACCTTAGGCACTCTTGTAACTGCCTGGCTCAAATGACCCAACGCACCAAAATGCAAATGTGCCATCTGTCTGTGCCATAACTCGCTCAAATTTGTGTTGCTCCTGACTAATGCTTTTGTTGGCTCAAAATGCAATCTATATAAATTCTCACTACGAACCCCAATTACTTTATCCATCTTGGTTGTAGACTCCTTTGGTCTAAGATGCACCTTCCCTCCACGGAAGGTCACCTCAAACCCTTTATCCTCTAGGGTCGAAACTCAAATGAGGTTCTTGGTAAGACCAGGAACATACAATACGTCAACAATGCGAAGTGGTTTACCTGACTCCCTCTGAAATGACACTGTGCCTATCCCTTGCGCCTTATAGCGCGCATCATCTCCCAGCTCAAAATGAAGGTTCACGCCTCCCTCCTGCAAACTGCTAAAGAACTCCTAGCGCCCAGTCATATAACAAGAAGCGCCACTATCCACGTACCAAACACATGTGATCGTTGAGCTCGACATACATGCAATAAGGCAAAAATCCTCCTCAAAGCGTTTGAAAAAATCCTCTACTCCTGTAGAGGCTGTCATCTATGGCTTACTCTTTATTTTCTTCGGACACTGTGAGGCAAAAAGTCCAAACTTGTGACGCTGGAAACACTTGAATTTGGAGAAGTCAATGTTTTTTCTTCTTTTCTCCTGCTCTACTCCTGGAGCCCTTCTTCTTAGGCTTTCCCTTGCCTTTTCTTGCAAGAGCCAAAGTCTCCTCATCCACAATCTGAGGTGATGTACCACTCGTCTGACCAAGGAGAATCTCCTCCTACACAAAATCATCCCATAAGCGTTGTCGGTCAGGGATCTTTTCCCGAGCTACAATTCCATGCACAAATGTGTCCCATGACTTTGAAAAGCCATTCAAGGCTATACGTACTAACTCAAAATCCTCTATCTTTGAGCCAATTGTTGTTAACTCATCCCTGATCTATGTAACACGACTAAAGTAGGGAAGCACACCTTCTCCCTTTACCATCTTGGTAACCTCGCATCCTTTCCCGAAGCACCATAATCATGTTTTCATTATTTTACTCTAATAAGGGCTACTCAAGGTAGTCCACATGTCTTTAACAAACGTTTTCCCTGAAAGGTGTGGAATTATGTGATCTTTTACCCCATCAAGTATTATGCTCATAGCCTTCGCTTCACCCTTCTTCCAGGCTCCCAACAAAGTTGCATCCATAGGAGTTGTTGCTTTATCATCAACATGTTCAACGACATCATTGACATCCAAGATTCTAGTAACCCTCTCTTTCCATGTGGGAAAGTTCTGAGTGCCTTGAAGTCTATCCTCCCACTCTTGATGTCATGGCCATTGTTGAAAGTGTGTATGTCCAGACTCCAAACCATAGCATTGTCTTACAAACTGATTTTGCACAAGATCTGAAAATGATTTCCTTAACCCAATACGTTGATGTTGTTACTTCAACAAGACGACTTTGATACCATGTGAATCCACTAAAACCCAGCAAGATGAACCAAAAATCTTCAACAATATATCACTCAGAAATTTATTTAGCACATTTAAAATTTCTAAAATTGTTATTTATCAGCTACAGCTAGGTTTCTTCACAAAACTAAAATCGCACAGGAGAAATAAATTGAGGAACAATGAAGAAGATAACAGCAATCATATCACATGAGAGACACCAAAATTTTTGGGTAAAATAACCCCTGGAAAAACACAATGTGGGAAAATCAGTTCTTCAGTTTGTGGATTTTTATTAAGCAGCAGAAAATATAGAGATCTCTTACAAAGCAAATTGATCTGTGTTAATAGCTGAGAGAAACCCCAGTGATTTCCTCCTCAAACACTTGTACGTCCCTCTCCCAATCCAAAGAACCAGAACGACTCAAGAAGAACCCAACCATGAGACTCTGCGTAGTGCGTACGTCACCTCCATGTTACCCTGTACGACTCCCTCTCAGATCTGAAGTTTGGCCTCTGCAAATGGCTAAGAATGCAAGTCGATCCACCTGTAAAATGTCTCCTCCATCTTCTCTGCAACTCTTCTCCAGCAAACCCTCAAGCAAATATCCTCCTCTAGCCGAAACTCGCCCTCTCTCAAGTGCATAATGTGCCCAGCCACCAAGTCGACTTCTATTATCTCCATGAGCAAGAGAAACCCTAACATCTCAATGAGATCAAGGGCTAGGATTAACCCTCGACTCACTTAAGATGATCAATGGTCAAGATTAAAAGACCAATCACTTAAATTATTTTTCTCTTTAACCTTAGAAAAGGTGCTCATAAAGTCAAAAGAATATAACACATCTAATGTACTTTTTCCTAACTAAAATTTTAGGAAGGAGATTTAACCCATCAACTTGGCTAGTTTCATTGTCCCCCACCATGCTAGGACGCCACACACGGGGAAGACCTTCCACGCCACACTTCTGAACAGTATAACTATACTTGAGAAGCCTATAACATCTTTCCCAATATTATAAAAGTGATGCCTGCCAAATACCAAACAAAGTAAACAAACCTCAAGGTAGCAAACTGGTGGAGAAGCTTCACTCTGAAAATCACTCCATATTGTCAATCTTTTTCCCAAACAATAGCCATAATCTCAAGGTCTCCTTTCCAATGTCTAGGCCATAGAAAATTTAGGAATAGTAAACCGCACACCTGAGTAAGCATATGAGGTAGGAATCTCCACCAGCTATCCCCTATAGCAAAATGATGTCTATTGAGAGCCTCTTTGGAAGCATGCAATAGCATTCGTATTGTTGAGGTTAACCATTTATTGCATAAGATCACAAACTGAGCCAATCAACTAATCCGCCTTACTAAATCCTTAGGAGAAGAGTGTTAGCTTTTGTGTTACTCCAAAAGTATTTACACCATGTTTGGGGGTGCTTCATGAGATTTGGGGTACATGGTGTATGATCAGCCCCTGGATGGTTCATGATGGATTTGCACATGGGAGATGGTCCATGATGGATTTGCACATTGGAGATCGCTTGCTCAATGGTTTCATATCGCTTACTCAATGGTTGCCTAACCTCATTTGGATGCTTTCTTGGCATACTTCCCTAGGGCATTGGAGATCTCTTGATGACTTGGATGACATTCTACATAACAACCACATGGAAATGGTTACTTGCTTGGGGAATGCCCTACTTAGGAGGAGGAGCATTTTGCATCTTGGAGAAGGGCATTGGACCCTAGACAGCACATGGTGATTGCATGCTTGGAGTTGGCTCGACGACACTTGGGTTGTGACGGTGTTCATGCAAGGGGAGCGGACCCAGTGGAGTACATGGCTTAAGAGGTTCATTGGAGTCTTTGGAGCTTTTTAGGAGGAGCATTAGACACACCTTGTATAGCTCCCTTGCATTTGGAGCCTAGCTTGGCTTGTGGACGGCATCACCTTGTAGCTTGACATGTGTACCCTTGGACTGTAGTGCTCCACATGTGTGAGCCTACATGTGTTATAGTAAGTTGCTTGTAAGGGAAATGACCCACATATGTATTGTTGGCCTTCCTTACCTCTCATATATATAGAAGGAGAGAGTCCTTTCATTCATCATCATCATCATTATACTCTTCTCTGTGTACTTGTCTTGTTGGAGTGATTCGCTAGGTTTCATGAGGAAACA
>WSFP011596799.1:0-10014 GCA_009831015.1 Picea engelmannii | reverse complement strand
TCTAGAATTGTGTGTGATTATAAAAAATTGAGAGAAACAACATCACATAAGAATACAATGTTATATGACTAACCTAACCTAATACTAGACTAAAAATATGTCATTAATATATATATATATATATATATATATATATATATATATATATATATATATATAGGCACAACATCAGAGAAACACAAAAGTTAGAGAGCTAACAAGGTCGCTAAGGGATAGGATTAGACCTAAGACGATTTTTTTCCACTTTCTATTTCAAACATTAGTCTAACTTGTAAAGTTGTTATGAGTCGGTGGTTTTGTAATAAGGATTAAATTTACAAAAGGAATTGTAGGCTCAAATTGATCCAAATTGATAATGACATCCATTTTTAATGTTTGAATTGTCTTGTTGATGGAGTAATTTTCCCTCTTCTTAAAATACTTATTCGAAAAATATTTTTCTTGACATTTCACATGAATTTTCATAGAATATACTATCTATATCCAAAAACCAATGACATAACAATTTTGAAATATGGTAATGCACACATAATATATTATCAAGAAAAAAACAAGCTACATGAAATTTCATTTAAACAAAAATTTACAAGTTAAATGACTATATGTAAATAAATAAATAAAAGAACATACTAACCTTGCAAGTTCAAAATCCGAGCTATATAGATCGAGAATTGGATTTGCTCAATCGGTGGGCGACGGAAAAAATAAACATCTCAAACAAAAGCCACAAACAGTGTTGCAACTATAGCAAATGTGTCTCAAAGTCTCTTAAAGTTAGGTATATATAGATCGATTATCGTCGATATAGTGACGAAAATGCATGAGTTGACCTGCAAAAAGTCAACTAGTTGTTGCAAGCCACGTGTGTTAGGAGATTCTTTTTGAGGTAGGAAATACTAATCGATATAGCAACGAACCTTCGTGGAAATATTGAAGAAAATCCCACCCAATTTAAAAAAACCATACTCGTCTCTATAGCGATGAACTTCCATGGAAATAGCGACGAAAATCCCGCCCAGTTTATAAAAAAACATGAAAATAATGGAAACATGGAAACATTTCGTGGAATAATCCATTCATATGTAGTAGTGCATTTTAATAATATTTTCTACAATTTAATAAGGAAATTTATGAAGTGCACTTATCAAAAAGGTATTACAAGGAATAATTTAATTTTATCCCAACAAAATCATTAACATAATTTTGTGTAAGAAAAGAAAAAACTATGTGTTATCTTTACAATGAACTTGAAAGAAACCTATACAAGATTAGTGAATTGTTGAGAGATTTAAATTCAAGTATTAATTATGTGTATTAATTAGTTTTGTCGATGTTTATAATGTTCTCTCCAAAATTTTCATTGAACCACACATTTGTAGTGAACCTTGCTAATAAGTTTTCAATGCCATTGGAATTTACGTCCATAACCCATGACTAATTGTTTTGTATTTTTGCAAAGCCAAGACAAGAGACAAATATAACAAAGGAAATGAGAAAAAATAAAGCATACCTGGGTAGAGTTGAACATTGTATCAAGATCCTGGGATTTTCTACTCATCTACTCCTACTCTATACTTTCTTAAATAAAGAAAATCATGAGGCATGATGTGCAAATGGGCACAACAAGTGCCCATTGTCCCTTAAAAAATAGGAACAATAGGAATGTGTGTGTGTTCCTAGGAATGCACACATGTTCTTGCAAACTTGTCTATGTGGCACGCTAAGTGGAGGTTTAGGATATTATGAACCTATAACATCAAGAACACATGCACTCTCCTAGGAACACACATGTTCCTACGGGTGTGCATTCCTGCTAACCCCCTTGCAACATTTTCGTCCACCAAATTTGTGCACAAACCCTGAAATGAGTGGATAGTTGTGATTCTATCAAAAAATTGTGATCATGCACGCTAAAATTTGGCTAGGGTAAAATAGTATGCTGAGAAGTAGAGATCTTGAGAAGTAATGAATTTTCATGGGTCTACTAAGTGAATTTGTATTTTTTTATACGAGTAGTTCCCTAATCCCAAGTGAAAGGAGAGAAAAAATCCTTAGACATGAATCATTGGAAGAGTATGTTTTCTAGGATGGATTGTTGGATATAAATCCTAATTCAACTACTGTAATACAAAAATATGTGATAAAAGGTTCCTCACATCTTGAAAATAAACAAATGATGTCTAAAACCCCATAACAATAAGAAATAAAATAGAAAAAAGGTTCCTCACATCTTGAAAATAAACAAATGATGTCTAAAACCCCATAACAATAAGAAATAAAATAGAAAATGGGAGAACCACACAATGAATCACATACTTATTCATTCGAGCAAAGGCCATTTTATAGATTTACAATGGGCCACTCAATATAATGACCTATAAAAGAAAATAGTAAGAAAAATGCATTTAGCATGGGACTAGAAAAAAAATATAAATGATACAATGTACAAAACTCAAAGTTTGAAAGTATGAAGTGAATCTAACAACCCCAAAGTGATTCCTTGAGAAAAGTGTTTGTCAAGAGGGTGTGCATCTTCCTAAATGGAATAACTAAGTGAGAGTGTCTTTGTTTCGTATATGTATTTGTAATATTACATATCTTAAGTGTGTTATCACCATACAAAATCATTGAATAAATTTTTTCTAGAACTTAATTTTTATAATCTTATCTTTATCGATATTAACTATAATTTCATCATTTTTACAAAATCACTAAAAAACTTTAATCATTTTTATAATATCTTCAACACTTTTCAAAGGAAGAGCAATATCACAAATGTATAAAAAAAGAACCACAACATGACCATATATAATAATACCAATACATCCCTCACCTTATAAATATTTATCAATTTTATCGATATTTATACTAAAATAAGTAAGAAAAATGAGATGACATTGCTTAAACAAAATGTCCATTAACTACTTATCATTACATTTCATCTTAACCATAAAAGTCTAATCAAAATACCATAGATATTAAAAGGAATACAAATTCATTATTTTATTTTCTATAACTTAACACTAAACATGGTGTCAACAACTTAACAATAAAAGAGATCTTAAAACTTTAAAGAATTAACTAGATGATTTTTAACTTAACAATAAAAGAGATCTTAAAACTTTAAAGAATTAACTAGATGATTCTTAAATTTTTCTACTAGATTAATTTTTACAAATTTATTCAATAACAATATCACTTAGTTAATTAACTTTCTCAATACTTATTCCTTGAATTTTAATGGCATAGTTGGTATATTTTTGATGTAATAACACAACCTTTTAATGTTCATCTACAAAGATATAACAAAGATGACAACTTTTACGAAAAGGTTATTATCTAACTTTTACTAAAAGATTAGAAAGGTTATTATCTAAATTTTACTAAAAGGTTAGTGTCTAATGAAGATTTACATTTCAACATTCTATCTCATTAAGAAAAACTTTAACTTGATAATATTATAAACAAGGTGTATTTTTTTTTCCATAGAAAATTTCGCTTTATATTTATATTAAATATAAATTGTTCATAAACATGATATTTCAGCAACATATGCCATTTACATCCTTTGGAAATTGACTTTTCCCCACAACAAGACATTAGACTTTAATCCCCCAGCTTATACTCTGGTACAAAATACATAGAGCATTGAGAATCGAGATACATATTTCCACAAAAACAAACTACGACAAAAGGACTCCCCCAAAAGACACAACACTAGAGATCCATACAACAACTATGAGACTTCTAGAATAGATTTAGAAACATAAGAGGACCCTCGTGGCCCTCTTCACGAAGATGGTAGGCAATTTTCCTCGGTTCCTTTTTGAGAGCATGTTTTGAAAGACTATTCGCCTCTTGATTTTCTTCTCTGAAAACATGAACAAAGGTGATTTTTCATAAATGCTTGATAATATCTGAAATCTTGTCCTTCCAACATTCCAGGGTGACCACCTGTAGATGGCCCTTTCCCTGCAGCTAATCTATAACAATTTTTGAGTCACCACAGACAAGTAAGTTTGAAATTGATAGCTGAGAAGCCAATGTAAGTAGGGCTCATACCCCCAGAAGCTTTGTTCTTGTATTGGTTCCAGGGCCACAGTTGAATATCCATTTATAAAATCAATGATCACTAAAGAATAATTCCTTTCCAACCATATATACCAGCAAATAAGGGCCGACAAAGTAGGATAGGATTTATTATGAGCCTTCCAGTTTTTGAAACATTCAGCCACAGTGGTACCATTCCACCCAGTAATATGATTGACGATCGATTTAATCATGTCCCAGACTGCAATTGTGAAAGAGCACTCAACGAACAAATGTAATACATTTTCCTTATTGTTCTTACACAAATAGAAAAGACCCAGTCCACTATGACCTCTATGTTATAAATTCTCCCAGGTAAGAATTTTGTTCTCGACAACCAGCCAAATAAAGAGCTTGATTTTCAGAGGACACTCCCATGAACAAAGTGTCTTCCTCCATCCTCAAATAGCGAATTTCCAATACTTTGCTTAAGAGGCGTCATAAACATTTTTCATTGTTATTTAGCCAGATGAGTCACCTCACGTCCATTTTAGAACATCCGGCCTCACTTGCAACTATACACCAGAGTTTATTATAGCGCATCGAAAGGCCTTCCATTCTAAACAAGGTAAACATAACTCCCAAGCAATTTCAACTTATGAGAGTGACTTCATTTATATAAACAAAATTGTAGGTATTTTTTAAAAGACATATTTAGAAAGGAAATATGTTTGAATTTACTCGATATCGTTTACATTACTTCATTTTAATGAAGACTCCATGTTATACTTCATCCAAATTCATGTTTTCTCCATTGGTAGATTAAACTTGTCTTCCCTCATATAACAAAAATGTTAACTTTTCATATGACATTATTAGATAGTGGGGAATATAAATATCCGTTTATTACATTTTGTATGCCATCATTAGATTATGGAGATTATGGGAGGTATCAATATATAATTAACAATTATTTCTCAACAAAGCCAAAAATATTAATATTATGTATATGTCATATTAGGTAGTGGGAAATATTAATATACGTTTAATGATTTTCTATGGGTTACTATTTTATATTTAGAAATATTAATATATTATTTATAGATGATGATGGTAATGATAATGGTGAAATATTAATATATTATTTAGATTTGATGATGATGATGATGATGATGAATGCCCGCAATCAAATTGGTCTATAAAACTTTAAAAAGGTAAGAGGTTATTTGGAATTCTTTACAATTTTATTTGTGTGCATGAAAAACAATAAGAGAAGTTTTCCAAAATCACCATAGTTGTGTTGAATTAAAAGGTTAGGAAGGTTAAATATTTTAAAATTGAGATCTAATCTAGGGATATGTTGGACATTCTGAAAGAAAGTTCTTTTCATCTTCAACCCTCCTAGTGTCATAAACGTGACATAATATTTCATCCCACGAGTTTTGGGAATCGACCAACTCCTTATTTCACTATGGAGCTCATGATAATTTGATTTGATTTTAGTAATGTTTTGTTTTTATTTACACTTTTCAAAATAGATTGATATTTGTGATCTTCTAGACTAGGGTTGATGACCTCCTTATAATATATTATTTTTCATTTTCCCTCTAACTCTTTATTGCACCACATTTTCTATTATTTTGATGTAATAATATTTTTAATATTATCCTTATTTTTCAATATGATCTCTTCCTTTATCTCCAAACGGTTTAACCAAGATTGGACATCCTTATTTCATCCCTTCTTGAGTTGAAGATTGTTTTGGCTTGAGTTTCAAGCAATTTTAGAAATCCTCTTGTATTCCATGTTTTTTAACTTGTTCCTAGACAATATGTATAGGGTCATAGCTGTGTTCTCAATGGGCTTGATTCTTTGAGGAAGATAATATAGGGTGTACTTCCTTTAATTTTGATATTGTATGTTATAAAATTGTTTTTAGTATGCTATATCTTTCTCCATGACTCTCTAGAGATACTGCATACCCAAAATTCACATCCATATAGAATAACAGAGGTAACAGAGTATCAAAGAATATTTTTTTCATATCTCATATGAAAACATCATTTGAATTAAAATTGTTTTGAAACTCATAATAGGAATTCCACCCTCCATTTATCCTTTTCTCAATTCTATAATTCCAATTGAGCTTGTGGTGAATATCGTTTCCAAGATATTTCTATGGAGGTAGTTCCCCCAAGATATTTTTTTCATATACGAAAGTATCATAAGTGATATTATTGGATTTTGTTTGTTTATATTAATAGACATACCCGTGTTGGAACAAAATTCCTTGAGGATTCTTACCTTCTTTTCAATATATTGGGGACTCCTCCCATAATAAAAATATCATCAATGTAAATAATAAGAATGATGAATATGGCACTAATATTTGGGCCAACATGGTCTATTGCTTCCAAAAAATCTACTTGTTGAACACACCGCCCACACTAAGAGGGGGGGTGAATTAGTGAGTGGAATTTTCTAACTTTTTTTCTTCTTACAAGTTAGAACTTAAAACACATTTGAACATATTAAGAACAATCAAATCATAATCACAATGGACACAGAAGATACCAGATGTTTGTATATAATTTATATGAATATATGTGAATATAATAATAAGGATTTTCCCAACACAAACTAATTTGTTTTAGCAACAACTGAAGTAAGGAGCACCAACTCCTTAGATAGAACCAACTCTCAAGAAAGACCCAGCTTGCTGCAAGACCAAGCTCGCTGATAGAACATAGTCTATCCAACTAGAGTTTAACCAAATCTAGTAGTAGTGATTCATTAATGAATCAATTATGTTTCATGATCAGAGGTATACAATCAAAACTCATCACTGCACTTCATCTTCTCTTTGAAATTCACGCCTTCTTCACTTGGTCTTTCCTCTGATATTTGCATGGACCTCAGGTCCGTATCCCCTTCATTTTCTCCGCGGGCCACTCTTTCTCAGCGAGCCTATTTTTTCCACAAGCCCATATGCTTCTTCCTCAAGCACACCATCTTGTGAACCAATCATCATTGTATTTATACTTTCTTATGCTCAGAATTTTTTTAAGTTATTGAGCCAACCTGTGCAACAATTTATAATCAACTTGTTCATTTACATCAACTTTGGGACAACTCGAGATCATCATTTTGGGTCTTCAACGTTAAGCATGGCATCCCCTTTTCTTTCATAAATTGATCACATTATGGATCAATTTCCTTCGTCTCTTTGATAACAAAAATAGGTGCTTCCTTCAAACCATGTTCATATGATCATAGACGTAGAACCACAGGCTTAACAATTTAAGTGACGCATTCCATTCTACCTTTTTAAATCTCTTTACCATATGACCAATAGCGTTAATCAGACGTTAGGCGAGATGAGCACTTGAGCGCTTATCGATTCAATGCTCACGATTCAATCTCCTAAAATGGATGATTGTCATAACTTCGACACTTTTCCCTTCAGGTCTTTGGGACTTCCAACCTTTCAAATCCCCTGGAGCAGATTTCACTGAATAGATCAGACGGTTCACGTTTACTTCACGAAACCAGATCAATGGTCGAATTCGATTCTTGGACCTATACTTCATTGCTTAATCCAACGGCTAGGAATTAATCAAGAAATGACATGGATGGACACCATTTACTCAGGGAATTCATCTATTATACTTACGTTTTCCTTCCACTGTGTTTTGATCAACGGTTGAGTATGAAACCGAACAACAGATCGATGGTTGAGATCTCCTTCGATTCTCCGGACTTCGGAGATTTCGAGTCTCAACCCCTTCTTTCCTCCGAAGTGGTCACCTGCTGAGTAAGTCACAAATAATGGAGACCGCTTGCTATCGATTAACGCTTCTTGTTACATTATCGTTCCACTATAGTAGATCAACGAATGAGAATGCTCCCAAAGTGATCTTCAGATCAGACGTCTCATGTCCAATTTGGGACTTTGGCATTCGAGAATTCGAGACTTTGGGCAAGTGTTGGCGGTAAAAATTTCGTAGTGACGTAAATTTCTTACATCACTTGATGATGTGTCACAAGTTGAGTAACTTTCGCATGTCACTCAGATTCGTGATTCCCACATACCTGAAATGTCGAATCAACTTGACACTTTTCATTGTCTGATTGTGCCATGTGTCCTTGCTGACGTAGTTTTTTGGACGTGGATCTCCTCATGTGGGACATGTTCATCTCATTGATCTAACATTCAGGATAGCATCGAAGGGTATCTCAGATCGACAACTGAGAGTGACTTCGAACCTTTGTCCTTCGACACTTTGGGACTTTTGACATTTCTTGGTGGTGAAACTCCCGAAGCAATTCTCTTGGAGTGACGTAACATACTTACATCACTTGTTGACACGGCACGAGCCAATTTCCTCTTGACGCTTGTCATCATCGAATTATGCCATGTGTATGTGATGACATGGTCTTCCACGTGTTCTTGCTGACATGGTCTACCACACGTCCTTGTTGATGTGGTATGCCACACATCCTTGTCGATGTGGCCTATTGACATAGATCTCCCATATGTCCTTGCTAACGTGGTCTTACGCATGTCCTTGTATACGTGGTTTGTTGTGTGTCCTTGCTGATGTGGTCTGCTAACCAACAACCCTAATCCAATGGTCATCATATGTCCTCCAAATCCGATGGTCCTTATTCATTTCGTATTTCTGGGCTTCGGGTATTATGAATCTCAAACTAAATTATTGAGGTGATATTTCTTTGGAGCATAACCTCCTTGCAACTTTAGAATCGAAACAAATTTTGTTCATTGATCAGGATATTAGATCAACGGATCGATATTTTTTCGATGCAGTTGTGCTAGATTATCCTATCCTTCCACTTAGAATGATGCAACGACTGATGAAAATTCGCACAAATGAGATCTTAGATCTTATCTTGCTTATCCTATCCTTCCACTCGAAAATGATCCAACGGCTGACGGGAATTTGGGTTTGATCTGACAGTTGGTGGGTATTTGTTAATCAAACTCTCAACCATTTTACCTCTCTTATCCTTTCCTTCCACTCAAAAATGATCCAGTGGTCATGAAGACACTCGAAGTAGATCCACGATTAAGGATGATTGCAGAACCACCACTTGCGATTGATTTAACTCGTCACCCAAACTCCACAATTGGAAGTTGTGCGTTTTTCTTGAGTCAACCACAATCGTTGATATTCAAATATATAAGATCAGATGGTCCTAACTAATTGCGGGATTGGAACTAGCGCGATATTTAATTGTCTTTTTGATCTCCACAATTCATCCCTGTCGTTGATCTGGCAATTGCGCATCTGACCGTAACGACTTAATCTGACTTAAACTGGTCGCTTTTTGGATCAACCACAATCATCGATATATGATTCTATGAGATCTGACGATCTAGACCAATTGCGGGATTATAACTAGCGGGTTGTTTGATTCTTCTTTCGCTCCCCGCAATTCATCCCTGTAGTTGATCTAGCTTGTGGATCTGATATTCATGATCCTCCAATGGTCCTCAAGCCCATGGTCAGTCATATGACTAACGTCCTTAATATGAGATGGTCAACATGGTCAATTTCTTGATCAAACGGATGTTTAGGCTTCTCACTCTGATCGGACGGATTTTGATTCTGAGCTTTGATCTCTGCATACTATTCACTCCTCCTCTTGATCTTACACTTTCGATCTTATGTATATTGTTCGTTCCTCCTCCTGAGCGTTTATCATAGGAAAATTTTTTATCCTATAATGATCAATAATAATCACGAATTGCTTCATACTATTCCCTTCTTCTGATAACTAATATATTGTGCAATGCACTCTTCCTTCTGAGCTTTGATCTTCATTTTCTTTTGTACTGCATTTTCCCTTCTGAGACTTGATCTTCATACTATTTTCTTCTTATGCTAAATGATATATTGTTGAAATCAATGACAATCTCATCTATGGTAAATGATAATTCATCGCAATAATAAATCATCACAT
>WSFP011596793.1:0-10014 GCA_009831015.1 Picea engelmannii | reverse complement strand
AGCACAAGTCCATCCTAGTGTTGGACTCATCACCTCTAATCATCTCCAAAGCACTTCAATCTCTACCCCCATTTCTACAAGTTTTTACTCTACAACTCTGCATGTTCCACACGATCCTGCTGGGACATCTTCTCACCCGAGAATGCAGACCCCTACTGGCCAAACACAACTAGCTAGAGGGAAACCACCATCCAACGAACGGTTTCCTCCTAGAGGACTACCTTTCCATGGCGGTTCTACCCCTCCCAGGGGACAGACCACTTTTCATGCTCCTCCTGGAGGGCAACCTTCTTTTTCCAGTCATACCCCGGTCATAAATCCACCGCTGGCAGGGGGGCAACCCTCGTTGGCTAGAAACCCTTCACAATCCTGGGGAGTATCTTTAGGAGGCACTTTTACTCAACCCCACATTGGGGGGAACTCGTATAATAACCCATTAGAAGGAGTATCCAATCTTGTTCCTTCCAGAACATCTTATGGGCAATCTTATCGCAGCGGCATCTCAAACACCACCTGGAGTTCTCCAAGACCACAGTCTTATCCTCCTCATGGGTCTAATGTGTCTCTGCCTCCAGGATATACTCCTTACCATTCTCAAGGGAAAAATGTTTATCCTCCTCACGGGAAAATAAATCACTCGGCCTATAATGTTCAGAACCCACCAGGTTATGCCAATGTTTCTCATCCATCATTGAATCCTATTTATCCTGGCTAGCAATAACCATATATAGGGGGACCTACTGGTTACAACTATCCACCTAACCCAGTTTATGGTCCTACTAGTATTCCTATGCCACACCAGTATCATTCGAAAATTAACCGACAGCTACCTTTCCTTGCGACTCTGGATCTCCTAGACTTGTCTCGGTTAACTAATGATCTTATTTCTCATTCACCGGTTTGGCCTGCCATTCCAGCTAAATTTCCTTCTGATATTCCAAAATTTGATGGAAACCCTGGTGAAGATCCGAACAACCATGTGATGACTTTCCATTTGTGGTGTTCATCAAACTCCCTCATGGATGATTCTATACGTTTGTGTCTTTTCCAGCGAACACTTACCGGTTTGGCAGCAAAGTGGTGTATTGAACTACCACGTGCTCCTTTTCATGATTTCAATTCCCTTGCCATCTCTTTCCTCACGCACTTTCAACTGCCTATTCTCTACGAGATGGGTACTGAACTCTTGACCTCCCTTTGTCAAACTAACTCCGTGCATATCTCTGACCATATTCATGAGTGGAGGCAACGACGAAGGATGATCAAGGCAGTCATTTCCAACATACTATTGTCAGAATGGTTTACTAATCACTGTTACCCCCGATCACTCACGATGTCGCTATGGGTGGTGCGGTCACAAAGGAACAAGACATCGCTCGAGCTCAGTATTTAGATTTGGTTTATTCCCAATCTGTTACTTTGTATGATTTTCTTCTGAATGTTGCTCGAGCTAATACCGATCCTTCTAAACCACCATCCTCATCTCATGTCGATGGTGTTATCAGTTCCGTCAAAACTCAATCTATTTCCCAATCACTCACACTCTCCTCTACCTCCCCTCAAACTCAGATCTCTGAGGTGAATGCAATTCAATCTTCCCCTTCACAACAATCTGGAGGTAAGAAGAAGACAAAGAATAAATCAAAAAATAACAATGAACAACCCAAAAATCAAACACCTACTACCGAAAAGCAACCACAATGGAAACTGAAATTCTCATGTATCATTTGTGGTGATGATCACTACACTCGATATTGTCCACTTCGCAATGAAGTGGACAAAATTTTCCAAGGGAAGTCACAACCCGTTGTGCTTACTCAACCTTTTCCACAGCAGCAATCCATGGTTGCTCAAAACCCCTCTCCTAGGGGCAGTTCTAGTGATCCTAATGATGAGGCCTCGTCGAGTGCACATATTTATATGTTTAATGGGATCAATTTGACCACTCTCTCTAAGACATACGACACACTAGGTAACCCTGACAAAGGAAAATACACTAACGGTACTGGTACTTTACCAGATCCATCATCATCCTACATTAGTCTTCCATCGGTTAATCCTCCCTCTAGACCACTCCAGATTGAGAAACCCACGTTCAACTCTATCTTACGCCCTCTTAAGAGAACTATATACAAAGACACCTTTAATCCTAGTTCATGTCCTACCCAGAACTACAATATTGTTGAATATTTGGCTCAGGCACCGTGCGTTATGTCTGCGTTAGAAGTTCTACAACACTGCCCCAGTCAACGTAGAACACTCTTAGCCGCTCTTGGCGCTGTTGATCCTGAGTCATCCAACCATATCATGTTTAACCTAGACAATTATGTGTCTCAACTCTCCCACCAACTTGCTTTCCAAGTTGATGTTGTTGTTCACAATCAACAAATCCACCGAACTATTTTGGATGAGGGAGCCTTGACTTGTGTCATGTATTTGGCGTGTTGGAAAGGTTTAAAATCACCAGCACTCAAAAAATCCCCAATGATTTTATGTGCCTTTGATGGGCGAGGTTTTCATCCCCATGGGATTTTACAGTCCCTGCCCATCTAATTGGGTGGAAAAACTGTTACTATTAATGTCGAGGTGGTCGATTCTCCCCTCGATTACAACTTGTTACTTGGAAGAAGTTGGTTTTATTCTATGACTGTCGTTGCCTCGTCAGTTTTTCGATGTGTCCAATTTCCTCATCAGGGCAAAATTGTCACTGTTGATCAGTTGGATTTATGCACGACCAATGCTCGCGTTCCTGCTACCAACAATATTCCTTTCTTGGGAGACCACAAGATCACATATGAAAGCGTTGGTGTTGGCTTACTAAAATATTCTAGCCTCATGGGTACCTTCCCTACACCACTTCCACCAACTACACATCATATCGCCACCGTCGATATGATTTCGACCGCGTCTTATCAATCTTTGGAATCAACTGACCCTTGGATTGTACCTTATCCTTTGGAATTCGATGCACTAGGTGACACTGTGCCACCTAGTCCAGCCGAAACATCATACGTTTCTACCCAATCCGCTTCTCCCTCGTCAGACGACCAAAATCTATTGGCGCCTGACGTTTCCTCGATGCAATCACAGTTGAGTTCCTTGTTGTCTGCAATCGACTACATTTCCCCAACTTTTCTTTCGGATGAATCTATTCCGGAGATGCTTCGCATTGACAAGTTACCTTGGGATAATAACCGTCACCGATCCTCTTTTCTTCCCCCTCGTGAAGAAATTCGGGTAGATATACAATCTATCTCCCCTCCTGATGTCGATTTTCTATCGTCTCCCATGACTTCAACTTCCGATGATTTGGATCTAGTAGTGGACATGGTGATTTCTTCGATAGGATTATTGGAGCTTTATCTCTTTACTCCTATCGCGACCCTCTACATGTGTTCCTTCCCGAGTGATTATCTTCCATCCAATGAAGATCTCCTGGAGGCCATGATCGTGTTTTATCCTTTGACATGGTACCCTTCCAGAGCATTATCCTCTTGGAAGCCATGATCCAGACGAAACCACAAGCATAGTTTCTCTTCTCTGTGGCAAGCTCGTTAACAAATGAAACAGAGGCCTTGAGCATAGTTCTTTTCCTGTGTCAAGCTCATTAAAAAATGAAACAGTCACCTCTCTTGAACCTTCTTTTCATCCACCCTTCTCCTTTTTTCTCATCTACTAGATAAATTGGTGACAACCTCAAAGTCGGTGAATAAATTGAAGCTTGGAGGGCATGTCTCTAGCCTTTGTTGATCATTCTGGAGTTAAGCCACTAGCTTTCAAGCTGGGGGCATAACGAGCTTAGTCTTTGTTCTTTCTTGTGCTCGAAAATGGATGAGAATGCATCCAGATAAACTTTTATCTCTTTTTCAGACCTGTATGGATACACGAAAAAGGAACCCCCTGGAATCTCCTTTAAGCTCTTTTTAGACTCTCTAAACATGAAAAGATCTCCGAGTGATCTTGCTTCCTTTCCCACTCGTCAAAAGGTTTGAAAGGTCGTCTTTCAAGTGATAATTTATCTCTTTTTCGGCCTCGCGAGACTAACATTACGAAAAAGGACAACATTGGAGTCACCTTCAAGTTCTTTTCAGACTCTCTAAACATGAAAAGCTTGCCGAGCGATCTTGTTCTTTTCGCGCTCGTTAAAGTATTTGAAGAAAACATCTGTTGAGCAATAGTTTATCTCTTTTTCGGTCTCATCGGACTACTTTACGAAAAAGGTATTGAGAGAGTTCTCTTTTAAGTGTTATTCCAGACTCTATAATCATGAAAAACCTTCAGGTTTTCTGTCTTTGCACTCGCTAAACAAACATCGACAGACCCATACGGGACCGAACCCTTACTTCTTCCAGTTCTCTAAACAAAGGAAGAGGAACTTATCGAAGGTGAGTTATATCCAGCATATGTTACCCTCCTCGAGCTCATTAAATCAAAAAGAGGTACTCATCTATCTGGATGGGGGAAAAATTTGAAAGAAGCAAGCCAAGCAGTTTTTGAGAATATCACCAAGTAACTCTTATGGTCGCCCTTGAACACGGCACCTTGTCTTTGCACGCATTTCAATCCGTTGAACCTCTGCATTGAGCCAATCCTTTGAGTTTCCTATATTCCTTTGGGTCACCTGACATAAGTCACAACATCCACTGCATCATCAAGTTTTGTTCCATGTCATGTTTTGTTGTCGTGCCTCAGTGTTCAAGGGAAGTATCTGCCTCGAGAGTCGGCCATCACAAATATCTTATCTCAATACCCATGTCAGTCCATGTTCATTTGATCTACCAATTACATATCTGTGTCTGTTTCATGTCGTTGATGAGGGATACATCACGACCCTCCTTCGATGAGTCTATTCATGTCGACTTCAACACATTATCCAGGAACTAGACTTAGAAACCAATTAGTACTTTGGGACCTGCATGCCTCAATGGCAGGCCTCCTCATGTCCGACAATGGGTTTACATCATTGACCTTTGATCAGATGATTCCACAGATGTTCAAATTAAACTCATCCATTCATATTCGTTGGAATGTACTACAGTACCTTGGGAATCATTGACATCAATGGTGATCTCCCTCACGCTTGTTAACGGTTTACATCATTGACCGGTAATCAAGTGGTATATGCTATGTTCGACATCAGTACATCTATTCACATGGTTAGATTCCTACTACATCAGGATCGGTAAGAAGACCCTGGGTTGAGTGATCACTATGATATGTACTTTGCCCAGGTTGCAAAGGAGTTTCTATTGAACAGTGGCACATATACTATCACATAGATCCACTTTGTATTGGTCGTCGCTATGTCTTGTCATCTCGTGGATCCACTATGTATTATTCATGGCTACGATCAGTTCAGGTCATATGAGTATATATCCACACTGTATCTTTGATGGCTATACCTTTTATCAATACAATTATGGATCCGCAGTGTATTTTATGGCGGCCATATCTTGCAAGTCTTTATCACCCAAGCATAGGTATGTATGCCTTGGGTTTGAAACATGTCATAATATTTGTTGGATGTTTGTGTGTAGCTTCTGTCAATTTCTCTGCGTCTATACCCTTTCTTGAAAGTCTACAAATCATTTCAGTTATCAGTTCTTGTCTTCTAACTTCATACTTTGGGGGGCAATCTATTACACATCGAAAATAGTCACTTCAATAGCGTCGCAAGTGTCACATTTTGCTCACAATTGTCGCAAGTGTCAGGAAAAGTATACTACCATAATGCCTATGTCATGCCTATAACTAAATCGGAAAGACACTTGAAACACATCAAACACTTGATTTGGAAAAAGAGAAATGGGTCAACAGAGTTATGTACCTCTTGTCATTTGAAATAACCACTGAATTTGAGTTTTTAGAGGAGAACGCTCCCCTATACCTCTGTTAGGAGTGTTGGTGCCCCCCTATACACTATCTGGGAGCGTTATAACACTCTCTCTACCATTTTGAAGGAGTGTTGATGTTGTTAGGAGTGTTGGTGCCCCCTATACCTTACTAGGGAGCGTTATAACGCTCTGACAGCCCTTTTGGAGGAGCGTTATCTATTTTGGGCAGTAGTTGGTTTGTTGAGAAGAATGGGGGAAAGATCTCTTCAATCTTTGAAGGAAGTTGGATTCAAATCCTCAATCAAGCCATGATCTTAGGGAATATCCCTAACTAAAGGAGGAAAATCCTCAACTAACCCTAAAGATATCTCAAGTGGTTGGGCCTCTCTAACCTATATAAGAAGGCCCTCTCATGGTGAAAAAGGGGAGGAAGGATTTGGAGGCATGAAACCTATGATCTCATAGGAAACACACAGTGAAGTGGAGGAGAATAATTAGTGAAGATATTGTCATTCTGATCGTGGGTCTTTTGAAGCAAGGGTTAGACAAGGACGACTTGATGAAGTTGTTGCACTCGCATCTACGGTTGTAAGTTTCCTTCGTTGTTGTTCTCATTAATATGATATTCTTGGCTTGTTTCTTTCTAGTTTGTGTTTAATCTCACATGAACTTGTCTCTAATAGATAGGTCTATTTCAAGCTAATCTCAATAGAGTAGGAAGTGGTTGTATCTTTGTTTGTCTACAGGGCTTATCGAGGAGAGAAAGTTTGGAGCTCAACTCAGACTTTGCAGGGACAAACACCAGTAAAAGGTACTTCTTTTCTCCTTCCTCCTCACATATTAGTTTATATATACCTAAAAGGAAGTCAGTGTCCATGATAAGCGTCTTTTGTCTTAAGAGTTAAGAGTCTAGCTCTCAAGAGGAGATCTACCTGTCCGCAGGGAGATTTTCCTTCAACAGGAGGATAGGTATTTTTTCATCTATATAAAGGCCAAATGTAATGAAAAGTCGGGGGGATAATGGTTGGAACTGAAGGGAGAAATGGTGTTGAAAAATTACCATTCATTGTAAATACTGTCAGGATGGTTTCAAGTGACTCTTTTTTATGAATACAAAGACATTTATGCTTCCGGATTCCTATGTCATTGTTATGTGGTGAAGTGTTCCTTTATGTAATATGTTTTCTCTCTGGTTTCACATTATGTTATCTTTCTTTATTGTTTATAAGAATATTTTGTTTAAGATTTGTTTCAAACAACCTGTTCTAGATTTAAACAATATTCATGTTTTTCTTTTGAAGTTTGAATGTAGAATTCAGATAGCACTGCTCTACATTTGAAGTGAACCCTAATCTGTTCATTTTTTTCCCATATCACAAACTACAAGGATCCACTGACATGATTACCTTGCCTTTGTACATATGATCTCAGTTATTCCTTCATTGGATCACCTTTGACCTTTTCACTCCTTTTTTCCCAATGGCCCTCTTTTGTTGTCTCAACCAAAAACTCAAAAAACAAACCTTTTATCCTCATAACTAGCCTAATATCCAATCCAAACAAAGTTAAAACATACAGAGAGATCCCTCTCTAAGTCTTAGAAGGCTAGGTCCTTGACTCCAAGTGGTTTTGTGGTTACCTCTGTCAGTTCCTCCTTCAGCCTGAGAAATTACGGACTACTAACATAATGGCGACCATACTAGGGACATTCCTCAGGAATCATACCAAGTTCTAGATATGATTGTTGATGGTGGAGAGTCACCAAACACAAGGAGGCAGAATCGTCCACCTGGTGACTCCAATCAACTCTAGATCAGTTCCAATTCAAAGAATCCACTGGAGGAAGAACCTGAAACATGACCAAGCAATATGTAAAGATCAGGTATTCAAGCTCAAATTGTATTCAAGACATTGTTGGATTTATCTATAACTATTTTCTCTCTTATTATGATCCTGGTCAAGAGTATATTTTTGAAATTCATAATGATCAGTTTCAATATGAAGAGCCTCAAAGGATTCATCCCATCCCTATAGCCCCAGTACACACTCCAATACCTATAGATAGCCCAGTTAAACAAAAACCTTGTGCTTTATATCCTATTATTGTTGAAATTACAGTTAGTTATAAGCCCCTTTCTTTACCTCCTATACCTTTAAAAGTCCCAGACAGATACAAGCCTTTTGTTTTACCTTCTATTCTCAATGACCACCCTATAAATTATAGCAATAATCTGCCCAGGTTTGATGGAGAAAATGCAAAGATCACTGTTGAAAAACACATTCAAAATCTTGAGTATTTTCTTGATCTGTTTGATGTGGAAGAATATGATGTATGTATCATGATGTTTCCCCTATCATTGCAAGGTAAAGTTAAAAATTGGTTTAAGAATCTTCCAGCTGCAAGCATTAGCAATTTTCATCAATTTACGCAAGTTTTCATAGATATATGGGTGATCATGGGAAATGTCTTTCTCATCCTAGAAGAGTCTGACCACTTGAAAAGAAAGTCGGGGCAGATAGTGCAGCATTTTTCAACTAGGTTCAATAAGGTGTATCATTCAATGCCTAATGATATAAGGCCACCCCCAGGATTAGCTCACTTACATTTCCCAGATGCCTTCGATATTGAGATGGCATTCCAATTAAGAGAAAGGAACATTGCAACCTTTGAAGAAATGCAAAAGATTGCATTTGATGTGGAAGCTATCCTATTTCACAGAAAGTCAAAGTTAAAAGTAGTGACGAAGGATAAAACAGAAAAGGAGCACTTGATATCTTCAGAGATAAAACTAGATATTTTGACAAACACAATCAATGAAGTGATGCACAATATTATCAGGAAAGAGGAACTTGATGTTCAAAGACCTCATGTTCCATTAGTTCCAAAAAATACAAGGATCAATGTCCCCGGACATTTTGCAGCTCAGCCTCAGTATCTGAAACCACCAAATGATTATTTCATGTACTCAATTCACGACATAGCCAAAGATGAAGTTCAAAATTAGATGGTGGTTGACATATGCAGACAGAGTCCTATTTCATTTGCTAGTCATGGGCTCAAAATCATTTATGATTTTGATATGATCAGACAGTCAGCTTCATCATTGTGTTCAGCAGAAGTATCATTTCAAATCCCAGCAGAAAATTTGCAGCCATGTCAGGAAGTGCATGACGATGTAAATAGCATAAATACATCATCAAATCATAAAGTTGAGTTGGTTGAATCAGAATACCCATTAATAGGTCAATTTTATCGTGATCCAGTGGCTATCTATATGGAGAAATTTTTCATCACCCATCTCCAGCATTTCTGCTGATTTGCAGGATTACCAAGCTCCCTATGATGAAGACCAGGATCAAAATCATTTTCAAGTACCCTTAACAGATTCAGTTTAGTAAAGAACATTGAAAGAATTAAGGTATCAAATCCAATATTTGATTGGTTATATTGGATATTTCATATCCATTAAGGTCATGCATTCTAAGGTTAGATAGGATATATGTGCATAGATAAGTTTACCAGATAAACATCATTTCAATTATCACACTTACAATATGCAAATAAGCTTGTTGGGCAAGCATGTGGTCTATTTTATTTTTGTTTTACTTCAAAAAGTCAGTCAAAGTCAAAATGAATGATCACTTGGTTTTCAGTCACTAAGTAGCAGGATAGATCAAGATAAGGGTTGTGGGCCCAACCCAATGGGTAAGGAACTAATTTATGAATACAGAGATCTGATATTCTTGACATATCCTCAGGAGCTTCCATCCCTAATTGGATCCTATGTTAGGGTCCTATAATATATTCATTTGTTCTCCAGTCATCAAGTTGGGAATTTTTCTAATTAGGTTGAAAATGATTTCATGATAAGGTGCTCAGGGGTAATGGTCCAGTGGTATATCCAATGCTTCAAATAGATATCTAGGTACATCTAATGTTGTCACATGGTAAGTTTGAATTATGATGCCTCCACATAAGTTTTCAAAAGGTTTCAGAGTGGCATAATCAGGGAATAAAGTGTAACTTTTTACATTATCAAAAGTGTAAGAGGCAAAAGCTTCTTAAATTTGTAGTTTTTCACCAAGTATAATAGGGTAAGATGGGTTATTTTTTTAAATCATTTGCACTCTTAGATATCTGCTCCTTGCCACCATCTTGCAAACTCAAAAGGAGAAAAAT
>WSFP011596792.1:0-10014 GCA_009831015.1 Picea engelmannii | reverse complement strand
TAGTCTTGTGGTTTACCCCTAAATATGTGGACAAGTCACCTTGGTGACATTTTGTATAAATAAGAGATCATAAGATCTCATTTTAACATAACTCTCCCTCTTGTGAGAGGACTTGATCTGAAATTTTTGCTACACTTGCTATATTTGTCTTTTTTGCACTTATTTATGGCCATCTCTTGTGAATGGTTGATGGAGGAGTGAGGCGCTAGCCTTGGATGAATGCTTTCTAGCTTTTATGGTGGATCATCTTAGCATCTTTCTTGATTTTGGTATGGTATTTTACTCTTATGCTATCATTTTTTCAAGTCAAGGATTGTTGCACTAGGAGCTAAGTGGGAAGTAATAGTATTTATACCCCCACTCTAGTCTCTATCATTTATTTCTTAAAGTTCATTGATGTTGCAAGGGTTTGTTTAAGGAAGTAAGAGGATTTACACCCCTCATTTACAAACCCTAACTAGAGATACTTGCCTTGGGAAGTAAGAGGATTTACACCCCCAAGGAAGTAGCATATTTAGTTCATTTATTTGACTCCATTAACCCTTTAGTAAAGGCACTAGTCATTTATTTTTTTCATTGGAGATATAAAAGCATTGCTTTGGGAAACATGATTTTTTTTTCTCTTGAAAGATATTTTGCTTGGAGTTGGTTTGCCACATTGAGAGGAGTCTTCCTTTACTAGGGTGTCCCCTATCTCCCACTATTTACATTTTTGTTATAAACTTTAACCTACAGCCATTAGGGCTGCATAACCCTAGCTACTAATTCATTCTTAACTCCTAAACTAACCCTAGACTAGCTCCTAAATTTTGCACACTAACTCTACTAACTAGGGTGCATATTTTGGTCTACTTGTTGGCATCTTTTGATGTTGTAATTTGCTGATAAAAGTGAATGAATTCTACAGACATAAGGCTGCAATTTTCTGCATAAAATACATGTTACAACAACTTGTTTTTTTTAGCCTCAAAGTGCCATTTTTCAGTGATAATTAATTACCATACTCATTGATAATATTGTTGATTGATCTTATGATTTACATGCTGATTTGAATGTCTTACTTGTTTATATAAACTGTCATCTATTGCTGCAAATTAGGGACAAAAAACTTAACTTGCTGATCCATATGAACATATATCATTGCAAGTTGGATTTTCTTGTGTCTGAGGTAGGTACAATCATCCAGAGAAGTACTATACCTTTGGGGAAACAATCACTTGACTTAAAAGGAATATCTTCCCACATCTCACTCCACTTAGACTTGACTTCTAGGGGTTCCACTTCCATATCCATTCATCTACATCGCATTCCCCCTAAGGTCACCGTGATCACCTCCCTAGAGTGACCTAGTCACCCTTGAAGTGCAGGACCTACATCGAGGTGACATTGGGTGTAAGATTCCAAAGTTGTAGCACTTTCTTTTTTGGTTGGTTCAGGCTTTGCCCAACCTACAACTTTTGATATAACACCAACCAAGGTAGAGCATGTGTGGGCAATGTTTTCCATGCTTAGGTAGAAGTCCCACACTTCGTCTTCAACTTGGAGAAGCATGATATGGCCAAGGTATAGTCAAGGTGGGCACGTTTTTCATGCTTAGGTAGAAGCCCCACCTTGGCTTCAACCTGGAAACATATTAAAAGAACAAAAGGAAATAAATGGGCTTGGAAAAAGGTTGCATTGAAAACAAAGGTGCAACACACCCTCTACAAAGACACCCATAAATAAGATACTACGATCTCGTGTACGTCATGAACCCCATGCCCAAAAGTCTTACCCTCATCCATGTCACCTTTTCCACATGACCTAGAGAGGGGTCCACTTGGGAAACACTGCTAGACTTGAGGTATGATTCACCCAATAGGTCGTTTTGTCAACCCTCCCATACCTAAACATGGCAAATTGCATAGGGTCTTTGAGCACTTGTTTATTTTGATGAGGTGGTTTGGATGTACAATCTTATATGGATCTTTTATTGATTTGATTTACTTATCATGATGCATTTGACTTGAGATCCTTGGAGGGCGTATTCATTGTCTTTGTAGGACCTAGTTGGTGGACATATTTAGAAGAACAAGCCTAGCTCGAGCTTCCTTGGGGCTTGAAGCCCACATGTTGGATACCAGGGCCCATACTCAGGATGATGATACTAGTCTTTGGATGCCTGAGGAGACACCATGGAGGACCTAAACCAACCCTTATCTAGCCCAACAATTTTCTCTTGAGGACAAAACGTCACATTTGGAGCTTGACATCACCCTAGGGCTAGGGTTGTGGTGGTGGTGTTATTGTTGCTTGACACTTGGTACGTTTTGATGGGAGAAGGCTTGGCTTGGAGGAGGAAGACCTATCACATGAGAGTGAGGCCCTAGAAGGCCTAACGAATTACATCTTCTACTCCAACGACTTGCAAAAGGTGCCAAAATGTCACCCTAAAAGAGGGATGATGTCACTTTAGGGTTTCTTATGTGCATTTTTAAAGTTAAATTTGAATTTTATAATGTAAATAGGAAAAGTAAGGGTTGTTGACCCCTTACTTTGTGGTTTACCCTAAAATTAAGTGTACAAACACTTTTAGTATGATTTGTATAAATAAGGATCACTTCTATTTCATTATCATCATAACTCTCCCATCTTGGAGACGATACTTGGCTGAAATTTGCGCCCTACTTGGGAAATTTTGCCTATCTCTCTTGCTACTACTATCTCTTGCTATGGTTTTCTTATCTCTTGCTATGGTTTGCTTTGGCTATTGGATGAAGATGTAAGGCACTATCTTTCTTGGAGGCTATTTCTTTCTTTTATGGTGGATTTTCTTGGTTAAAAGGAGTTTATCTTGTTAATGTTTGAACTAGGTAAGGATTCTTTCACGTTATTGCTTCTTTTCTTGGTCACGAGGGTAATTTGCTAAGATTTTGTAAAGTCACATGTGTTTATCATAAAGATAATTGTTTAAGCATGTACCATTGGCATAAATTGAAACCCAAACTTTGCAGTTTTAGACAATGAACAAACCATCAAACAATGATTGATTAAAGGATAACATTTAGCATTTTAGCATTGATTTGTTCTTAGAGATAAAGTAGAGCAAGGAAGAGATGCAACATTGCAAATATTATGATGAGAAAAGAAATAAACTTAACCTTTGTCAGAAATGTATTCAACATTGTAAACTAGAGACGAGGATAAAAGAAAATCCACAAAAGATAGAATAGTTCAAGACTTTGCCTTATTGTTTCACTTTATATGAGTGGGAAAACCATGAATGTGCTTCAACGTTGCAAAATTTCCTTTGATGAATGATCTAATTAAGAGGTATACCATACGTTCTATCATTTATAAAAGGCATCCACAATATTAATCAAATCAAGCACTTTCAAAGTGCCTTTAGATGATTCGTGTTAGATCTAGAAAGATGGACAATGAAACTTAGATCTGAAACCCTTATATATACCAACACCAAAAAAAGTATTCTTTGAAGAGTGAGCTAGCATGTATGAGATATAAACATTAGATATTCCATTGAATCTTCTTAATGTTGAATGGTGTTGTAATTGATGTCAAAGTCAGTCACTTGTGATTAACATGAAGAAGCCTATAGGTTTACTTGAAGGAGTCTTCAAAGTGGTCCCCTTATGGTGTATCTTTAAGCATGGCACTCACGGGAAAACAATTTGAAGAAGCCCTAAAACCAAATAAAGAAGTCCCTAAATTCAAGTGAGGAAGCTTACAGATGTCCAAGATAAAGATTGCAAGATGGAGATTGTTGAAAGTATTATTTGTGGTCAATTTGGATACCCTATCTTTGAGGGAATTTTTACCCTACATAACTAACTCAAATGGAAGCACAAGTTGCATGGTTGGAAATATTATTCTGAGAATTTTCCAATGGTATATGGAAGTCCATCTAACTCCCTAGGAATGAAGATATATGAATTTTTCTATCTAATAACCCAGCTAGAAAATTGAGCTCGACTTAGCCATTTTTTGGGGACAAAATTACTATAAATACATAATAGAATTTTGTATTTTTAGTGCAACCAACGAAGAGATCAAGTATGAGGTGCACTCAAGGTGTTGGGGTGGCTTTATGGTGTGCAAAGAAGTCTATGGGATTCTCTTAAGGTCTTTATTATTCTCAAGGTATGCTATAAGGTTATTATGTTGTCGTAAGGTTGTAATGTTGTCGTATGCACTGTTGTGAAAGGTTTCATGTGGTTGTTGGGGTTTATATGTGGACCCATGTGGACCTAGTTCGATGATGATGATGTATCAATGATAGATCTTGACACAGGTTTCATGTGGTTGTTGGGGTTTATATATGGACCCATGTGGACCTAGGATCTCTATGTGGACCTAGTTTGATGAGGATGATGTATCAATGATAGAGACATAGACAAAGATAGTGACAAAGACAGTGACAGTCACAGAGATAGTGACATATATAATGACAGTGAAAGTGACAATGACAAGTTGATTCTTTTATACACCTATTTGAGGGTGGAAGGAAGGGGCAAGGAAAGGGGGTTAGATCCTCCTTCTAGTCGGAACTGGAGAATCTAGGGAGTTGTAGCTTCCTTCAGGTTGGTGCCTCCTACCAGTTGGACCTGGAGAATATTGGAATTTGTAGCTTCCTATGAATGTAATCTTATTATTATGTAAGAAAATCATTATGTGGTTTTCTTCCATTTGGATTTCCACGTAAATCTATTGTGCATTGTGTATTTGTTCTTCTGCTCTTTATTGTATATTGGGATGCATTTATTTAATTGAAAAGTTAAAGTTTTAAATGGTGCTAAATTATAATTGATATTGATTCACCCTCCCTCTTGGTATCAACATTTAAACCCAAGAAATCTATACAAAGATGAAGCAAAACACACACACACACACACACACACACACACACACACACACACATAAGGGAAAGGACAATTTTGAGTTTTTTTTGTGGTTGAAGAGAAAGATAAACCAGTTCCTTAGGAAGGGCTATGGTGTCACCACATAAGTCTAAGTGAGACTTATGGTGATATCAAGGCATGGCCATTTGAAAGAGGGAAGAGACCCTAGACATTATACCTCAATTCAATGAACAAAATCTTCAATGGTCAAAGGGATTTAAGGCAAGGAAACTATACCTTAGATGCCCCTCCAAGTGGAGTAAGATGCACTTCTTTGGGCTTGTAGTAGCTTTGTTCTCCATCAAACCTGGAAAAAAAAATATATCCAAACCCTTGAACAACAGATTAAAACATCACATAAAAATATATAGATACTCAAGAACTTCTTTAGGCAAGTTTTCTCATTAATCTCCAAAAATGAAAATTAAAGAGGTCTCCTCCTTTTATAGATAAGGAGCCTCTTCAATACAATGTGTTAACTCAAAACAATGAGCAAAAAACATTGGCTCAAGTCAAAACCATAGGAAAAATACAATAAATGGGACAAAGTGTCCCTCAAAAGCCTCCAATACATGAATGTCACTCTCAAAATGGTCAAAATACATCACAAAGGGCCACACATGTGGACTAAAAGGGTCTACAATAAATGTGCCCCATCACTAAGTGTGCCAATGTCCCAACAAGGAGTGAAGAACAAGTCAAACATGATTCATAAACTCAAGTGCCCCTCTAACCAACTCCCAAGAGCTAGGAAATGGTCCAAAGATGAAATAACAAACTCCAAATGTGTGACCTCACCCCCACACGTGTGGGACATCCAAGGAGGTGTTACCCCCTCTGTGGTGACAAATTTTTGGATACCCTAGCAAGGGTGTCATGTTGTTGATTTCATGAGGTGTCATGCTCATATTCGCTAGATCCATACATTTTCCTCTTGATCTACACCAAAGTCATTATCGTGCTAGCTCAAATGTGGTATAGCTTACTTTCATCCCCTCTCCTCAAATGACATATGTACTCTGGTTTGGTTTGGTATGATTCTTAGTTGCTTTATTGGGCATTCCATATATCAATACCTATTTGGACATGATGATATAACTTCTTAGCTTGTCGTAAAATGGTTAATACCTAACAATTGTCTATTAGAATTGCATAACATTACATGGTTTTATTACTTGCCTCGTAGTACCTTGGGGAACATGTTTTCTGTTAGAAGTGTGCCATTTCTTGGGTCAACTTGTACCACTAGGTGTCTAATCTAGATTGTGTTATCCATATCCCAACCACACTTAACCACTTTCCACCTTCCTAGTATCATTCATTCCATACACATAAAAAATTGCATCTTGGTCATGTATGATTTCTCAAAGGTCAAAAGTAAAGTTCAAATTTAAAGCCCAAATCAATAAAACCATTAAGGCTAAGAGGTGAAGATACAAAGTTAAAAAGTTAGATATTAAGCTTGAACAATACTCCTCACTATGAGGTCAATGCCCCTAGTCTTTGGTTTGTTGAGGATGGTAGCTTAATGCTAAGCTACCTCTAGAAGGCTAATATAAAGCAAAAATCCTAGTCAAATGAAGCTATATGAACAAATAAATGAATAAGAATACATGTGCATGTATAAGACTTTAAGGGTCATCACATGAACCCATTCCCCATTCCATTTCATCATTATTTCTCATTATTTCCTATCTTTTAGCTAGATACTTACGAAATATGAGTTCTCTTAAGATTTGATGCATGTATAAGGGTTAATATTATTCCCCTTTGTAAGACTAAGGCAAGTATTAAAACTAACCCACTTTGTTATGTTTTTCTAATAGATGTCACTAGGTGCTACCAATTAATGGCTTGCTAAGAGGCTAGGCTGACCCATCACTTCAAGTGGGTATTATGCATTGGGATACATGTACCATGCCTTGAGATCCGTGACACTACGTTGGGATCTGTGATGATGCATTAAGATTCGTGTACTCTTATATAGTCATATATACAGACATTAGGATCTGTGACATCTACCTTGGGATTCATGTACTACATCAAGACATGTGTCACCACATTGGGATTCATGATAGTGCATCCGGACATGGCGGGTATGCCATGTCATCACACTTGCCACACATATAATTTATATGCATCCTCCTTCATAGTTGGATATTTCATTGCATGCTCATGCGTTTTTTACTCCCTTTGTACCACATGTGGGGTAATTAATGCACCAAAGAGAGTGTTTTCATGTTACGAGGGTGACTACACATGATGATTTGGACTCCTTGATTATGTGGCATCCCTATTGGAGCATTACTCCAACCTTCTTGAGCCCACATGTGCCTCTTGAGAGGGTTTTATTGCTTAGACATCTTACACATTGGAGATGATGCCATCATTTCCTAGTACATTTCTTCCACCTTTGGTGTTAAGTACCAAATATCTGAATACAAAATCACATACAATAGATCCAAGAAGAATGTAGAGAAATACACACTTTATTATTAGAGAAACACTCAGGGTATGGAAAAACCATACAATAGATCCTATTAAGGAATGTATCCACTCATGTTCACTTGCCTCTTCTAGGGGGAAACCTCCTAATGAGCTACTTCTCCAAATACAATACTTCTCAACTTTCCCATTACATTTCTCATACCCCTTTATATAGTTCTACCTACCACCTAAGAACATTCTAGAGGAGGAGCCTTCTAGAAGTGAAACCTTCTAGTAAGCCCTCTTACATTTATTGTGTTCACACTATGCCTTATTTATTAAAAGTGGTTTTCATACATATCAATTCATATCTACTATTATTCAGCTTGGGTATCTCCCTAGTTACCCTGTATTATTCCTCTTGGGTACCTCCCTAGGTACCCCTTATTATTCCCCTAGCTACATTACATTCCATCCCCCTTATGAAAGTGTTGTCATCAACGCTTGTTCTGAGGAAGCATAACCATATACTGGGTTCCCATGAAGAAGTATGGACAAAAATGTTGAAGTAGATTGAATACCTAGGGTCCCATGTAGAATTTCTAGCCACCATGTTGAAGTAGTCAAAATTCCATTGTAAACTTGCATCCCATGTCCAATTTCTCATGTGAACTCCACGATAAAGAGATCAGAACTCAAAAACCAGTTGAAAATGATGCTCCAAAGATCGACACTGGTCATCTGGATCCAAATATGTAGAGCCAACCAAAAAATCATCCACTAGTACTAGAGAATAATAAAATTGAAGAAGAATATGCCTTGAAGGCTCTTGTCTACTCTCTAAGATGTTATCTACGTAAGGTGGAGTAGAGTCATCAAATAGAAGATGAAAGTAGTTGTCATCCCATAAATGACAACTATCCATATACCAATCATCACATTGGACCTCTCAATAAGACCAAGCATATATTTCTTGATTATATTCGTCCTCGATGGCTTGCATAATATATCCCTCTTGCATTTTAGCTAAGGTATCTTGAATATTTCCACAACTGTCCTTGATGTTTTGCAGAGTGTCCTTGTTGACTTCCATATATCGTCGTAGGTCCATAAGGAGTTGAAAGTGAATATCCATTGGAAACACCACATATAATATAGTAAAAGAAAGATATTAAATTCCTCTATCCAATGGCATTGATATGGTATCAATTTGAGTGCCCTGTCAAAAGTTATGCTCTATGTAGTCCCTCTCGGTCATCCTGGAAAAATAAAATAAAATAAAAAAATCCTAAAAATTTGTTGATTTTAAATTAGCTATATCTTCCCTTTTGAAGCTCCGATTTGGACAATTTTTTTTTGAAATGGGAAAATTTTGCAAGAGGAACTCAAATATGTAATTTGTTTGGGAAAATTTAGCACCAATTGCTATAGAAATGAGCAAAATCATGTGGTCATCTGCGGAAAAACCATGAAAATTGCAGATTTTAAAATGTTGATAACTTCACTTCACGAACTTTGTTTTGGACGATTTTTTTTTTAAATTGTTTTTTTTTTTCCTGAGAGGAACTCAAATCTACAACCGGTTTTTTCAAATTATGCACAAAAATCTACAGGAATTGTCTAGAATTTCACGACCCTCTTTTTTCTTCTTCTTCTTGGAAAAAATCTGCAAAATAGAAAAAAAATCATTTTTTTGTGGCCAAAGAAAGTGCTATGATACCACTTGTTAAGTACCAGAGATCTAAATACAAAATCACATAAAATAGATCTAAGAATAATGTAGAGAAATCCACACTTTATTATTACGAAAACCCTTAGGGTAGGGAAACACCATACAATAAATCCTATTAAGGAAGGGATCCACTCATGTTCACTTTCCTCTTCGAGGGGGCAACCTAGCAATGAGCTATTGCTCCAAATACAATACTTCTTTGCTTTCCCTTTACATTTTTCACACCCCTTTATACAGTTCTACCTACCACCTAAGAACATTCTAGAGGAGGACATTTCTAGAAATGGAGCCTTCTAGTAAGACCTCTTATATTTATTGTGTTCACACTAGGCCTTGTTTATTAAAAGTGGCCTTCATACATAACAACACATATCTACTATTATTCCCCTTGGGTACCTCCCTAGGTACCCCATATTATTCCCCTAGCTACACTACATTTGGACCATTCCTTGGATTGAGGAGGCTAACTACACGGACATTGGACCATTTGATTTACTTTTGGACTATCTCCTAGACATTGACATCATAATTTGATGGGCGCACCTCTCTTGGCCTTTATTTTTTCCACATGTGTGACTCTTACATTGTATTTTGACCCTTTCTAAAGGGACATCTCACTTTGATCTTATTATTTAGATGTATTTATTTACTTTGTATTTTTCCCATGGTTTTACCGGACTAATGGTTTTGAGCTAGCGCATAGTTTTGTATTGTATTTGAGGAGGATATTAGATTATAATAGGAAGACTCTTCCCCCATTTCAAATTATTGGAGATTAATGAGAAGCTTGGCTAAAGAGTTCTGTTGAGTATCTATTTCTTTTCTTTTGTGGATGTCTAGTTATTTTTCAAGGGTTAGATAAATATTATTAGAGTTTGCTTGGAAGAAAATTGATACTACAAGGCCAAAGAAGTGTGCAATTCTCCACTTGGAAGGATTCTCAAGGTAAGTTTTCTC
>WSFP011596785.1:0-10014 GCA_009831015.1 Picea engelmannii | reverse complement strand
TCATACTTCAGCTAATTATAATCAAAATGATTAATTAATAACGTATAATTAATTAAGGTTATATAATAATTAATTATAATTTAGCTAATGTTTAGGATTATTTATGAAATTATTCATATTAATAAGAAAAGGGTCATTACATGTCATGTGTCAAATCAATGTGCTGCAAACTCTCCTAAAAGTTTGCAGTGAATCAAGAAAGTACATCTTGCATTAAATCACATATCATAATGTTTTGGAAATGTGGCAGTTGTTTCTTTATTTTTTTTTCAAGGCCATCTTTTCATCAAACATCTCCAAAGGGTCGATTTCAAAATAATTTTTTATCATTTCTTATCTTCTTTTCCATTTGAAAAAGTGCGTTGCAGATTGGTTAATTCGTTGCAAATTGTGGCGTTGTGAACTATCTTGTAGAGGTTGAAGGTGAATTAGTGGCATCAAGGGATTGTTGGTTTGGGTTTCTGCAAACAAGGAGCGAGCTCTATATACATGTACTCTGATTGAGGTATAAATTCCAGTGCTTGAAGATTGATTACCATCAAAACCTAGTTGCTGCAAACTTTCTGTTCACTGCAAACTGTTTTATATCATTGGTGCTACAAACTCCTTTTATTTGGTTATCTTCCACAATATTGTATCTTAATTTTTTTATGCAGACCTAATATTCCTATTTTCATGTCAAAATATCACTTGCATCCTTTTCTTACAACCATAACTCGATCCGCTGCAAATTCCTTGTGAATTGGATGCACTACAAATAGTCTGTTTTATCCAGTTGATAAAACCCTCGATGACTGTGTTTTCACCCAGGTTTGAAAATCGTCATCTCTCTCAAGATCATATTCCTTCCCAGAGTTGTGAATTTTCAAACCCTTTTGATGAAAACTATAGTCTAAAATACGTTTGCTGCAAACTTCATCTGCGTGCCGCAAACTGAGAAATTGCACTGCAAATTCTCTATTTTACATAGTTTCCCCAAATTTGGAATGTTTTGAGTTTTTATACAGTTTGAGTTATCACATTTTCCTCCTCCTCCTAGATTCAACCGTATTTCAGCTTCTGCAGTTTTGGCAAGCAAACCCTTTTTGCAGTTATTAATTAGTAAACCCTAAATTTATCAGTTTTCATCACGTTATCTGGTAGCAACCATTATCAAAAGGGGGAGGGTTTAGAATAAGTTGTCATGGATAGTCAACAAGGTAGGAAGATCATAAAGGAGGATAAATTGTAAGGGTTGAGACCCATGACCTGCAACTAATAAACTCATACCCATTTTTCAAAGAGGCATTTCAGAGAGTGGGATGGCTGGAGTTTTATGAGAAGATGCAGAGAGGACACCTTGAGGTTGTCAAGTAGTTTGCATTGAATTTAAATGGGGTGAAGACCAAAGTTGGTGCACTGGAGTTTGAGGTTACAAAGAATTCCATTTCTATAGATACAAAGATACCAGTTCATGGAGAAATATGGTTTAAGGCCATGACCTTGAATTCTGTATTTTCTAAGGAATTCTTAAAACCTGAATATAAAGAAGATAACCTATCCAAGGGAGTGCCAAGAAATCATATGCTGCAATATTTTGATAAAATTCTTAGAGGGATTCATAGGTATTTTAATTATGAAGGTAGGTTTAATATGGTTTATCAATACCATATTAGACTATTAATGCACTTTACTAGAAAAAATCCCTTAAATCTACCCTTCTTTTTGTTCAGAAGCCTTGGGAATATGTTAGATAGAGTTCAGGTTTAGTATAAGAAGCTGGATACCAATGTATTTCATTCTGGTTTGATCAAAAGGTTAGGGTTAGAAGAATCGAAGAATATTAATACTGATTGGGATGCTTTCCTAGTTGTATCTGGATTTTAACTAGATGTTATTCATACACCAAAATCAAAGAGACAAACACTTATTTCTGCTGAAAGTACTATGCATTCAGAGTCCAATAAAAAGAGAAATATGGCTAAAAAGGACAAGTCCTCTTAGTCTACTGATAAGATAAGTGAAGGTCCTTCACAACCTATGATGGACAAACTTCTCTCGTGGTAGAGCCTTCACCTATAGAGACATCCTCTAGCAAACCAAGGAGTTTAAAGGGAAAGAAACTTTTTTTTTCTCCACCTGTTGCTGCAGAAGCTGTTAAGCCTAGAAGACCATTCACAAGATCAACAATAAAGCAACATGTCTCTATGGAAGAGGGTGCATCCAGAGCACCAACTCAACAAACAATCAAAACCAAGCCTCTTAGAAAGCCAATAGAAATCATTGGGATCAAGTATCCTTCTGATGAGAGGGATCTCACTTTCAAAAGGCTCAAGAGCCAACTAAAAGATGTAAGGGTTGAGAATGAACAATTGAAAAAGGAAAATTTGCATTCCAAGATTCAACTAAAGAAAACTATAGAGATGGGTGAAGAAACTGTTAAAAAGGAAAATCAATGGGTCAAGAGATCCATATATCTGCGTAGGCAAATGAAGAATGTGTACAGGAAAAATAGAGATCATTAAGTTGAAAAAAAGGAAGTTAAAGGAGGAAGTGCAATAGTTGAAGGAACATACACTAAAATATAACCTAAACATGTTTATTCAGGAAGCCACTAGGAGACGAAGATAAAGAATCATCTATGCATCAACATTATCAGTTTTGCTATGGTGTCTTACATATGCATGCTTATAAACCTAGGGAGTAATTTTGTCTGATGTTGCTATAATGATGCCCATATGCCATTTTTGCAATTCAATTTCATGATTTAAAGGTTGTAGTAGGTATTAACAAGGATTTTAAGGCTTCTTGCACAATTTTGGCAGAAATTGATATGTTTCTAGTGTAAAATGGCACCTCCAGGAAAATTCGTAGTGCATCTTGCTGAAGGCACTATGAACTACTGAAAATATAATAGTTTGCAATGCACTTGCTGTGAACTTGACAATTATTTGGAATCTGAGCTGAAGGAAGATTCCCACCTGTATGAAGAGGTTCAAGTAACTCCCCAGAGACCAATTAAACATCAAGGTGTAATTTTTTTACCAAGATCCAACTCCATCAAATATTCATGCAATGAGTTGGCTGCAGTTGTATTTATTATTGTTGGCATCCTCTTGGAATTTAGCAGTTTGTTAGATTTTGGTTTGTTTGACTTCTACCACGCCTCTCCTAGGCTCAGAATCCAATGCAGGAGCTAGGTGACGAGTCCTAGAGGGGATTTTGATGCTTTTTTCTATTTAATATGTAATCTAACCCCATATAAAGGTTCAAATGGTTTTTTGTGAGACTCATATTATTATTTCATACTGTAAATATTTCCAGATGATGTATGTACATACTTAAGACTCTTGAATGGTTAATGATAAGCTTTTCTTTTTCTATTACATGCTATATTTCTCTCTTGTTTTGATGTTGTCTACTGGTAAATGATTTATCTTTAGTGCTTGTTTCTATGCAATTACAGTGACTGATTTACTGTTTTTGTTGATGCAAGTATTTTCAAAACATATCATCTTGTTAACCTGGAGGTTCCTTGTTAGTGAGATTTCCTCTATATATGTAACAATTCCCGAAGTATTTTGGTTCATATATTCATTTTCTTCTTCTTCATTCTTCCATATTTTCACTGTTATCTGGTAAACTGATCAGAGATTGTTCAAGCCTTGCTTGTTGAAGTATGTTTTATGGATATTTTGTGTTGATACCTTGAGCTGAGTTTCTCATCCATTCGCTACATCTAAAACTAAAGCCTTGTCTTTTACAAACTATAAAATTTGATGGGTATTAGGCTCACACCCATAGCAGTGTAGGTGAGACTTCTAGTGCTAACATTTTTGGTGTCGTTGCCGTGGAGGAAAAATTTAAAATCTTTCCCTGGGATGTACGACAAGCATACTACTGGTTTTGATGGTGTACAAAAACCAGTAACATACAAGACTGTATTGTGCACCTAGCGACTCCAGATTCAGCTATGGCTCCTAAGATAAGAAGAACAAGAGATAATACACATTCACCTCTGGCCACACCTGTTCTAGACCCAAAGAAAATTATAAAGAAGGGAAAGGATTTGCAAGGAGCCTCATCTTCTAAATCTTCAGGTAATACTGGGAACCTAACTGATTCTATCTTTCATACACTAGTTGTTATTTCTAAATCTTTCAATTTACCCAAGGTTCAAACCCCTGTGAAAGTCCAACTAGAAGTTCATCCTCTTGAACATACATATATTTCTCCTGATTTGAAAGAAAATAGCCTTGAAAGTTTGAATTCCTTTCATCACCTGAAGTTGTTAAATGGTTCAGAATTGAAAGTTTAGAAGATTTCCCAGCTTTAGGATCTCCAAATAAAAATTTACTTAAGTCCATTAAAACTAAATAAAAAGGAACTTCTTTCCCTGAGAAAACCTCAACAAAAAGATCAAAGACTGTCCCAATCCCTTTCAAGTCCGAGTCTTCTAAATTAAGGAAAGAGAGTATTTTTAGTGAAATTATTTTTCCTCTTCCTAGATTAGGATAAGAAAGCTTTGAGACTTCTGAAATTCCATTTCTTGTTGAATCTGAAAAAGAATCTGTTTTTGAAAAATTTGAGAAAGGAATAGAGTGGGTGGAATGGGAATCCCATTTTCTTGATGTTTTAAGTGTTGATTGGCATTAATTTTTTCAAGATGAAACATATCAAGTTATAGCCTATGCTCAAACTCCATTAGAATAACCAAAATCACAACTCTCTTCTCCTCTTCCTACTTTGTCTGCTAGTTCTTTTGTTGTAGCCTCATTTATAGCTCATAAGAGTCAAACACCTCCTTCTCCTAATATGGGAAGAGTGAATCCACATCTAAACAAAATGGATGCCATTGTGGCTACTAGGTATGCACCATTAGTGCTTCCTCAACCCATGAATTCTCTCCCATTTGGAGACTACCTTAAGTACATGCTTAAATTTATTGGATAAGAAGACATTACTGCCCAAAAACAACTTGCTTCCTTTTACAGTTATGAAGATAACCTGAACATTGAAAATGAAGATGTCTGGATGAGGGTCTTTATGAAAATCCTAGACGGGGAAGCCCAAAAGTGGTTTAGAAGTCTACTCTGAGGATGAATAACTAGAATTAAGGCCCTGGATGATGATTTCTTGAGGCATTGGGGTGACAAGAAATATTTTTTGTATTATATTACAAAATTTGGTGCTCTCAAAAGGAAAGAGGGTGAATTTGTGTTTGACTTTTCTAAAAGGTTCAATAAAATGTACAATAAGATTCCTATTGAGATTAAACCCACTGATACCTCTGGAAAAATAACTTATGCAAGTTATTTTGACCCAAATTTATGTCTATTGTTGAGAGAAAGAAGGTCTGCAACATTGGATCATATGGAAGATGCTGCCATAGAAGTTGAATCAAATATACTAGCAATATATAAGATAAGGGGAAGATCTGATAGGGAAAGGAGAAAACATAAAATAGAAGCTTCTCCTTCAGATGATTCAAGTATAGCTCCAAAGGTTGATTAATTGACCAAGTTGGTCAAGTCATTATCTATAGAGATGGAAATATTAAATCTTGAAGGGAGACAAGCCAATAGAAATCCTCAAGACTTTGGAAACAAAAACCAATTTAGAAGGCCAAATAATCCACCTCAACTTTTGCAGAGAGACTGTAGGAACAATGAAGATCAAAGAGTTCAAGCCCCTTTTCAGAATAATCTATTTGATGAAGAAAATGAAGAAAAATAGGTGGAAGGAGTAGAACCAGAAATCTATTGTGTTACAGATAAACCTATCTCACCTCATCTTACTCAAAGTGAGTATGAGGAATATTTGATGTGTAACCAGATAGATGAATTGGCTCAAGCAGATCATGTTTACTAAACATAAGGTCAGAAAAAGTATAACTTGAGATAAAAAAAGAATGCTGAGAAGAAAACCACATCTCCTCAGTCTAAAAAGACAGATGTTCCTGTGAAAGCATCCCCTGCCAAAGAAACATAAGGACAAAACAAACCAACGATAAAAGCTCCTCACATGAGGTGAAAGATGCTGAAAAATACTTGTCTAATTTAAACTTTGAGCATAAAATTCAAAAAATTAAAATCCGTGTTACCTTTCTTGAGCTAGTAAAAAATGAAGGTTTTAAAAAATCCTTTTTGAAGGTTCTGCAACCCACTTCTCATCCAACTCCTTAAGATTTTATCAATTTACAAGATGAAAATCCTGCAATAATATTGGGGCCCATGGTAGAAGGTATAGATGATTCTTCTCCTCCATTTTACACTTCTTTGAATGTGCATGCCAATATTTTGCACAATTGTCTTATGGATTCAGGTGCATCCCATAATATGATTCCTAAGGATTTCATGGATAAATTGGGCCTAGAAATCACTAAAACTTATAATGACCTGTATTCTTTTGACTCAAGGAAAGTAAAATGTCTTGGGGTTATTAAAGATCTAGTTGTCACACATTTCCGACTACCTATGAAAAGCATGGTCATGGACATTGTAGTTGCAGATGTACCTCCAAAATTTTGGATTCTACTATCTAGATCATGGATCAAGAGGTTAGGATGAACTTTACAAATGGATATTTCTTATGCTACAATACCAGTCTTTGGGGGTGAGCACAAAAGACTGTACATAGAAGCTCAATTGGAATATATCATTAGTCAAGAGAATAATCCTACAAACCATCCCATATATGTTGTTGATATTGATTTGGGTTCTAGTATTATTCATCTTACTGAGTGCCCTCAACCACCCTTAGAGATAAAAAAACAACAATCAACAAAATGTGAAATAAATGGATGAAATAACTGGACATGGTGTTCAATTGTGGAAGATGTATTTTGATGGTGCATATTCTAAAGATGGGGATGGTGCCAGAACAATCTTCATCTCTCCCTACAAAGAAGTCATAACCTTGTATTTTAAACTTGAGTTTGAGGTGACAAATACTATTGCAGAATATGAGGCTCTGATTTTGGGGCTTAGGGATACAAGGGACATGGAAATTGGGGGTCTAACAATATTTGGTGATGCTGAACTGATTGTGCAATAGGTAAAAATGTATATCAGAATAAGCATTTCAGGTTAACGGCCTACAGAAACAAAGTTTAGGATCTGGTAGAAAAATTGTTTTCAACTTTCAACATTTCTTACATTCCTAGGAGTGCTAATTCAATAGTTCATTCACTGGCTATTTCTGCAAGTGATTTTAAAGTTTCCCTTCCTTCCAAGATCAAATATAATGTTGAGATAAAATACCGACCTGCCATTCCTGACAATTTCAAGCATTGAAATGTCTTTGAAGATGATGAAGAATTAAAGAGGTTTTTGGAGACAATGGATGAATTTTCTGTTATGCATATTGACCAAGATTCATATGATGGTCAGAATCTGCATGCTGATAAATTTATGAAAAAAATTGCAAATCATAAAATTGTTCAATTGCCTAGTAATCACATTCCTAAGGGGATGGTTTCTTTAGAGAGGCTATTTTATAATAATGACGTTGTTGTTAAAATGAGCAGTTCTAAAGAAAATGTAGACTTGATAGACTGTAATTTAGGCACTGAAGAAATAATTTTCTGATGTGTTTGCATGGAAGTATGAAGACTTGAAGACTTATGATACCAACATAATTGAGCATATGATACCTTTAAAAGATGACACTAAGCCATTCAGACATAAACTCAGGTAGATTAATCCAATGCTATTGCCTATTATGGAGAAAGAAGTTAAGAATCTACTTGATGCTCAAATCATTATACCTTTGAGGTATTCTGATTGGGTAGCTAATTTTGTTCCTGTTAGAAAGAAGAATGGTGAGATCAGGCTTTGTGTGGATTTCAAGAATCTAAATAGGTGTTCTAGAAAGGATAACTACCCTTTACCCAAAATGGAACACATTTTCCATAGGGTGACATGATCAATGAGGATTTCAATGATTGATGGGTTTTCAGGCTATAATCATATTTATGTGTTTCCATAGGATAGAGAGAAGAAAACATTTACCACTCTCCGGGGTACATTCATGTACGCCAAGATGCCGTTCGGTCTTATGAATGCAGGGGAAACTTTCCAGCGTGCAATGGACATTGCATTTATTGGGGAGAAAGACAAGTTTGTGGTTATCTATCTGGATGACATTACAATGTTTTCCAAGTCTGATCAAGAACATTACCAACATCTGAAGAAAGTGTTTTTGAAGTGCAGAAAGTATGGTCTGTCCCTAAATCCCCAAAAGTATCTTTTTTCCATGAAGGAGGGTAAGCTTCTAGGACACATTGTCTCATATGAAGGTGTAAAGATTGACCCCAATAGGGTAGAGGCTATAAAAAATCTTTCTATTCCAAGGTCTAAGAAATAAATTCAGTCCTTCTTAGGTAATTTTTTTTTTGAGGAGATTTATATCTAACTTTGCCGAATTAGTGAAACTCATCACTTCCATGTTGAGAAAAGGAAACGAATTCAAGTGGACACCAGAAGCTAGGAGTTCTTTTGATTAGATAAAGAAAGCATTAGCTGATTCCCTTGTTCTAATAAGTCCTAATTACTCAAAGGAATTTCTTATTTTTTCCTCTGCCTCTAATGATACACTAGCTGTTGTCCTTCTCAGAAGAATTCAGATGGTATGGAGCAACCCATTTATTTCTTCAGTAGGGATTTGAGAGATTTTGAGGTTAGGTATGATATACTAGAGAAACAAGCTTATTCTTTAGTCAAAGCTCTTAAGACTTTCAGGGTGTATTCTCTTCACTCAAAATTCATTTCTTATGTTCCCTCAAGTTCTGTTAAGGAAATTATGATTCATCCTGATATTGATGGGAAACTAAGCAAGTGGATTACTAATACTTTATAGTTTGATTTGGAGGTGAATCCCACCAAGATGATAAAAGGTCATGGATTAGTTAGGTTGCTAGTTGAATCAAATTGTAAAGCATTGGGAGTAAATTTAATGGGCACTAACTTTGTAAATCAACAGTCTGAATTTCATAACAACAACCTACAAATTAACTCAAAGTTGGCAGAATGCAGTTGGTACAAAGATGCCATCTTTTTCTTGTAGAATTTGTAGCCTCCTATTGGACTTGAGAAGGCTAAGGTAAGATATTTGAAACTAAAGGAAGTCAACTATTGCATTGTTTATCAGGTGTTATATTAGAAGGATCCTTCTGGGATTCTGATGCAAACCCCCGATGGGATCATGCAACCTCTTGATTTAGTATTGAACTTCACACTACACATGAGCTAGATTGGATCTCTCGGGATCACCATAGACCCCTTGGCTTTATCCTTCCACAGGTCCTTTCATTTACACAGGCGTGAATTTTCAAAATTCCACACTATTCCTTTCCCATGACGCAACTATCCACGTGACTGCGAGCATGACCAGACACTTAACGAAAAGGCGCTATCGAGACTCTCCTATCGGGGTCTTCTATAATCCGCTTCCAAATCCTTCCCGAATTTCCAACTCCAATCTACATCCAAGATTATATCTTGCACGATCTATGGTCCTCCTTGACTCGGACCTTGATCTCCAACAAAGATCCACTAATCCCCAACCAACGATCAATATTAAATCTCTAGGCCACCACACAATGCCCGAATGATGACTGTGATGAGACACAGATCTCCCCAGATTGATGGCTCTTGACGTTTGGGGTCAAAATAATCCAATGACATAAAAAAACCTGAAATGCTCACGTCGATGAATGGCTAGGATGAAATATCACGATTGAATGACTCTTGGGGATTCAGATCCTTAAAACTTTAGAAAATACTCAACATCACAAATGGTGTACCACGATCAACAAATGAGATTTTATTCAGCCTAACACAAATGGATCTTGACCATCCATTCCTTCCAACAAGGATTTCTCCTGATCCTTGAGCTCCCACTTGGAACTTCTGTGATTCTTTCTCTCTTGAGCTTGGGCCCTCTCAAAATGATCACTTACACACACTTTGCATTGCTCCTCCTCTTAGTGGATGTGCTCCCTCCAACAAATGATTTCCTATTAATATTTAAAGG
>WSFP011596784.1:0-10014 GCA_009831015.1 Picea engelmannii | reverse complement strand
ACTGTCTCGATCTGAAACAATGGTTTGTGGGATTCCAAAATATACCCAGACTCATTCAAAGAAGAGCTTGGCAGTGGCTTTTGCTGTGATGCTCTTCTTGCAGGCAACCAGAATCACCATCTTAGAAAAGCGATCAACAACCACAAAAACACAGTCATTTGCCCACTTGATGGATGGGAGGCTCGACATGTAGTCCATTGAGATGGATTCCCCTGGCCTGTCAGGAGTTGGAAGAGGGATTTACAAGCCCTGTTTCTTAGTGGTTGGTTTTGCAATAATGCAGGCAGTGCAAGACCTGGTATACTTGCTAACCTCCTATCGAAGTTTCGGCCAGTAGAAATATTTTTGTTGCATCGCCACTATCTTTTCGACGTCGAAGTGTCCTGCCACCCAACTGTAGTGGGCTTCCCAGATTAGCTTCACTCTCTCACTTGATGGAACAAAGATAAGGCCCAGACGACACAACAACCCATCTTGAATATGGAAATTATCGACCACTGCCTTTGCACCCAACATTTGGTAGGTGGTGGCGAAGTCAAGGTCTATCTCATAGAGTTGGGGCCATCCAGAGGTCTCATGGCTGCAAGAGTCTAGCACTGTGGTGAGTGTCACGACTAGTGGTATGCTGAGGCAATCAATGACACGGTTGGTGCTTCCTGTTTTATACTTGATGTTGAGGTGGAATTGCTGCAAGTATGTCGACCACTTTTGATGGTGGTCATTCAACAATTTTCCTTGTGTCTGCATGATCTGCAGTGGCTTATGATCAGTGTGGATGACTGTCTCCCTCCCAAGAATTTAATGTCTCCACTGGTGGCAAGCTTGCACAATGGAGTAAATTTCTTTGTCATAAGTAGGGTACTTACGGACAACATATGATAGTGTCTCACTATGATAGGCCACGGGGTGGCCGTGCTACATGATAACGACATGCACAACATAGTCTGAAGCATCAGTCTCAATCTCAAAGGGATGCTGCAGGTCTGGTAGTGAAAGTATTGGGGCTGAGCACAAGTGCTGCTTCAAATCATTGAATGCTTTTTGTTGGGGCCGACCCCACGCAAATTTCTCCTTACCACCACCCCTGGTTATTTGGCTGAGGGCCCATGCAATATGGGAGAATCCCAACACAAACCCGCAGTAGAAATTGGCAAAGTCCAAGAAGCTCCGAAGCTCAATGAGTGTGGTTGGGGTTGGCCAGTCACGAATGACTTAGATCTTAGCTGGATCCACATGTATGCCACGTTGATCAATGATGTAGCCTAGGTAATGGACCCTGTCCATGCTAAAGGAGCATTTTTCGAAGTTGGCATATAGCTTGTGCTGCCGCAGGGTGTGCAGAACCTACTGAATATGTTGCAAGTGTTCGACCCAAGTCTTACTGTAAATGAGAATGTCATCCAGATACATCACTACAAAATTATTGGTGAATGGTCACATGATATCATCCATCATTCTCATGAAAGTGGTTGGATCATTTGTCAGACCAAAGGGCATGACCAACCATTCAAAAAGGCCTTCCTTTGACTTGAAGGTGGTATTCCATACATATGTCTGTTTTATCGGGACCTGGTCGTAGCCAGACTTCAGATCAATCTTACTAAAGTATTTGTCCCCCCTGAGTTGATCAAGGAGGTCATCGATTCAGGGAATCAGGTATCAGTTTCTGACTGTGATTTTATTTAGAGCTCGGTAATCAATGCAAAGTCTCCAGGTTCCATATTTCTTCTGCACTAGCACGATTGGGCTCCTGCAAGGTGATGAGATGGGACAGATGTGCCCCTTGTGGAACAATTCTTGGATTTGTCGCTTGATCTCCTCATTCTCTAATAAAGAGTGGTGATAGACTGGCCCATTGGGTAGCGATGCGCCATGGGTCAGATCGATGGGGTGCTTGACCTGGTAGTGCAGAGGTACCCTGGTAGGTGAGGAGAAGATATCCGCGTATTCTTCCACGACCTTATCTACTTGCTTCTACTATGTGGAGAGGTCAGCTGTAGAGACCTTGGATGTGGCTGTGATTTTTCTCTCATTCTAAGAGAAAATCACGAAGAAGACAAAATTTCCTGTCTGAGAGATGACCTTCTTGCATTGCTTAGCACAGATCAAGGAAATAACACTAGGTGGGACAGCCTCGGGTATCCTGTACAATTTCCTGTTCAAATTAATAATAACACTATGAGGCCTAGACTCATATACAACATGATGTTTCCATAAATAAGGTTGGCCCAAAATAACATCATAAACTTCGAGAGGAGAAACATCACACAATACCTCATCTTTGAAGGGCTTGATGCTGTACAACAATCGACACTGTTGGCTGACGTGGAGATAACTTCCTTGGCGAAGCCATTCAATGGTGTAGGGTTGTGGGTGTGACGTTGTCGGTAGGGCCAGCCTCTTGAATACCTCTGCTAAGATGAGGTTCTTCTGGCTACCACTATCAATGATGAAGTGTAGAAGGGTGCCTTTTACCCACATCTATGAATGGAACATGCGCTCTCCTTCTTCTGGCTCGTCTAGTTCACCATGCTGGAGCTTGGTGGTAGCAACGGTGGCACTGGGTTCCGTGTCAATGATCTGTCTTCCCCTTTCTGGTTTTGATTCAGATTCAGAACCCACATCTGATTCAAAGGCTTTCACTTTAGCCACCAGCGTCTACTTTGAGTGGCAGTCAGCAATGTTATGCCAAGGGCTCTTATGGAAGTCGCACCACTTCTCGGTATCTTTCTTTGTCTTTTCAGTGTCCTTCTTTGCTTGCGGCTTGAACTGGTTGTCCTGATACTGTCCATGTTTTCTATGTCCTTTGTTCTGTGGGTTGGGGCCGCCCTTTCTTGGATTTTGTTGTGAGGGGTTCCCCGGCCCAAATTGTCGCATCTTTTGTTTGAGCTTCTGCTCAATTTTAACGACATATCTGTAGGCCGCGCCCAAGGATGAGATGTCCAGAAATTCCATTTTGGTCTAGATGTATCTATGCAGAGCACCGCAATACTTGAGCACCAGATGTTGCTCCGAATCTTTGATACCCAACTTGGTGCGCAAGGTATGGAAGATATTTGTGAAATCTGGCATTGCTTAGTCTCTTTCTTGCCGTAGTGTGGTCCATTTGGTATACAAGTCGTCATAACTTCCGACAGGGTAGTATTGTTCCTTGATAGCATCCTTGAAGGATTCCCAGGTGGCCATGACTGTAAATAATGAGGTTTCCTCTGTTTCCTTTTGCTCATAGAAAGTTTCCCACCAATCTTTGACATGGGGAATGGCTTTGAGGAGCGCAAAATTAATCTTTTCTCTATTCAAAAAGTTATGGACAAAAAAATACCCTTCTAGTAGATTCAACCACTTGTCTACAACATCTGCATCTATCTGACTTTCAAATATAGGAATATCGAAGTTTATTTGTACCTTGAAGGGGGCGGTGCCTCCGCTCGAAGAAGATGCATTGCCTATTGGTAGCCGCCGAAGGATTTGCGTGAAATTATCCATCATCTCGTTCCTCTGTTGCGTGAGGGCTTCCTCAATCAACAGTTTGAAAGGATCTCCTATCCCGTCATCTTTCTTTTCTCCTTTCATGAGAGGTCGCTTGGGTGTGCGAGAGATTTTGTCCTCAAGAGAAACAAGCTCGAGACCCAACTCTTTGTACTCCGACCTCGTTGGGGACATGCATTAAGATGACAAGGAGAAGACTGCTATGATACCACTGATCCAGATTTTATGAGTAGAACGAAATGACTATATATTATTACCATATGCTTAGCACAAAATAACAGAGATACAATAAAATTGGTTTTCTATTCAATAAGGAAATAAGCTGAAACTGTAAAATGCAGTGGAAAACAAGCTTGCTGGAATGGTGGCGGCTTATCTCTGAGAAGAGATGTGATGGCTGTGCTCATTCGCAAGAAGATCATTACAATGAGTCTCTCAAGGCATTTTTACAATAAACATGTGTTTCAAAATCCCTAAACATCCAAAAACCTAACCCTAGGAGATGAAGCGCCAAAAGTCATGTGGGCCCCATTTGGGTAAGTCGGTACATCAACTTCTTGAGGTCGTAACTTTTGCATACGATCTCCATTTTATATGTATGATAGCCCATTGGAAAGATCTATCCGAGGACTACAACAGTTGCACAAAATTTGGTGATTGTAACATACCCCAAAAAACGTCGTTTAGGGCCTCAAAACGGCTTCAGAAGTTCAGGACCTGAAATCTGCTAAAAATAGTAAATTATCAAAATTGCCAGAAAGCTATTTTGAGCTAGCTGGAAAAGGTGGGTGGCCACCAATATCCACCTAGATCAGTTAAGAGCCATCATGATTTATTTTGGTTGGCATTTAGATATTTTTCTGGGGAAAACTTGGTATGAGCCGAGGTTGGTTCCCATATGAGTACAAGTACATGACTGGTTAGGCAGTGTTCTTTATTTCAGAGACAAAAGTATTCATAGGTTTTCATGGATAGAGACAGATGTCTCTATATATATATTATATTCCCTATTTTTTTGGAGATAGAGATCGAGGGTCTGCATGGCAGTATTGTTCACATATTCAGAGTCCTTGTGAGCTCATGAGTCCATTGAGCCTTTTCCAGATGACATGCGAGCAATTTAATATTTTTAGCAGGTGGAGTTCTAGGCGTTAGATGATGATTCTAATCACATATTCAGTTTCCTCACTGAAAATTGAGTCCAACGAGTATAGTTTCATTGACATGCATATTATTTCTTTAGTGCACATAACCTCTTCCTTTCATGCACATATCCTTATCTCTACCTTCCATTTAACTTAACTCCCTTTGCCTTGCACATTTATTCCTATTATTTAGGGTGCACTCCCTTTCCGCACTCATGCACGAGTTCCTCCCTGGTTACTCTTTACTTAAGAGAGCATACAAGCGAGTTGTCACTCTCATCTCATGGTTACACCAGAGCACATCCTCACTATTCATTTAGTGCGCATTGGAGGAGGAGCTAGTCTTAGCTATGCACCTTCCTAATTTTGCAACACATGTGCACCCTCTTGGTCTATATAATGGAGGCTCCTCCTCATTGTTCAAGGTCGACTTTCTCTTAGCTGCAACAATATTCTCTCTCTCGTATTCTTCTCATTACTCTAACTTCTAGTCTGTTATTAAAGAGAAATACTTTGTCAGTTATGTATTTGTGTTTAGTGGTGCAAACAACCCTTTGGCAAGAGTAATAATAAAATTTTAGTGTGTTAGTACCAAGTTGTTGAATCTTGTTGGTATCATATTGAGTTTTATGCATTGATTAGTTGTATTTAGCATATTGTTGTGGTGTTTTCAGCTTGATAATATCACATCTTTCTCTTCTCTTCTTTCATTAAAATACTTGTGTTGTAAGGTTTTTCATCCATTTAAACTTATACACTGTTACTTACTCTTTGGTAGCTTAAATGTTGTCCAAAGATGGATTTTCTTGCTATTGTTTTAAGGTATTTAATTGCAGATTTTGTAGGTTTATGAAAACAAGAAAAAACTTAGAGAATTCCCCCTGAGGTTGGCACACACCAGCCCAAACAAAGAAGAGGTTTGTTGGTGACACTCTGGGCATTCTCTTCTAGAATTATCATTCTTTTACCCATTGATTTTATTGTATTTCAGATGTGATTTAGGGTCAAAAAGTGTGCTAACAAATTAGTGTCGTTGTTTGGGAACATCAACCCTCAGATTTCAATGATATTGGTGAGTTTTTTTTTCATTTAATTTATTATTTGGACTAACTTGGTGACTCCACATGAAAGAGAGTGGAATCCACTAGGGAACACAAGAAGATCATTTAGATTTGATCCGACACAAGGTCTAGTTCTAGGCCTAAGTGAACCCTAACATATTTTCCGAAACAAGAATATACTCTCACCAGGAACTCTTCCTAATTTGGTAAGCATATTGAGTCTCCGGTAAGTTATTTTGACAAGCACTATGGTGAGTGTAACTTCAACACTTTCATATTTGGTTTCATGCCTATTTTCATCTCAAGCTAGTATTATCGTAGCAACTATGTTTTTTTTCATCTAAGATTAATATTATTGTCGGGGCTGCGGGGCCACTAGTAAGGTTTATATTCTCTGCTTATGACCTACTGAGTTTTGTTGCATTTCCCAATCATCCTCATGACTTAACTACAGGTGAATATCACAAAGACTTACCTTTTTTTAGGGAGGTTTGGAGAATCGGTTGAGGATTACTTGGTTGAATTTTTTGAAGTGATAGATGATTGTGAGGTGGAATATGAGGATGCAGTGATGAGGATGTTTGTGTAGATCCTTGATGGGGATGCAAAAGTATGATACAAATACACTTCTTGATGCCTCCATTGATGGATGGGATTCGTTCCAAGAGAATTTCACATAAATATGGATGGATAAATAAGATAACTTTTCATTAAAGCTTTTTATAATCTTAAAAGGAATGAGAATGAGACAGTGACTGAGTTTCATGCCTATTTTTTAAGGCTCACTATAGAATTCCTATTGTTATAAGGTCTAATGATGATTTGGTTTTGATGTATTATCTTGAGTCATATGATGGAATTTTGGGTATTTTTCTCAGGAACAAAGATCTTCACAACCTGGAGGAGGCCCAAGCTATTGCTATCAAGTTAGAAAGAAATTTCCTTGCAGCTTGTAAGTTTCCTCCAATCCGTGTTCCTAACCAACTAGGGAAGATGACACCATTAAAATATGTTCAACCATCAGTTGTTACAGAAGTGAAAGAAATCCTTACACTTTCCCGAAGCTTGGAGGAGCTTCTTGATATTTTAGAAAACTATGATGGAAAATATGCATTTTTTTTCCGTATGGTTTCCCTAGGATTCGAGGAAAGACTAGATGCTATATAAAAACACATTGCACCTTATCAAGTTCCCAGAGATGAATATGGTGATGACGACTCATGCTTGAATGATGAGGAACTAGTAGTTGTACCACTTGAGTCATATGCAAAGTTCCATGAAGATGAATATGAAGAGTTGAGTGTTCAAGTATGTTCAATGGTTCATTCCATTGATGATGATAAATTTCAAGAGGAAGAACCACAATCCAACCATGTAGAATTCAATGAACAAGAGACTTCATCCTTACCTATTCCAACATTTGTTTAAGAACAATTTGATCAACTACCATTGCAACAGGGGAGCAACTTTTGGTTCAACCAAAGGATGATACCCCTTACGTTTTGCTATGATCCCACATTCAGATTTTGTTCTTCAAGAGGATCCTGTAACTAAGCAATGCTTGGATATCTGGGTTCATCATGATCTAGTTGAGATGAGAATGATGGAGGTATTTTAACATGTATATTCTAATAGTTTCGGTTCGCATGCTTTCATGCTCATTATTGTTGAAGTACAAGTTCCAAGTTCCAACCAATAACCTTCAACTATTCCTTCACTAGCAAGTACTCATGGCATCTTTTCGACATATAAGATTTTATGATTGGTTGCAATTGAAGGTTGACTATGTTGATATTTCTCGTTTAATGGATCACCTAGCTGCATGGTTACATTAGTCCTTCAAGTATGTTGATTGATCATGGCAGTTGTAAGGTGAAATTTTGGGTTTTTGGGTAATAGTTTTCTATCTTCCTTTCCTTTCCACATGTCATTTTCAGATTTCAATCTTGCTGATTTTTATGTTTTAGGACATAAATTTAACCATTCTATTTTGCATATTTTTCCTTTCACAGTTATCCACTCTCAAGCCTAGGTAAGATTCAATAATTTTTCCTTGTTATATCAGCATGTGCTCGTGTCTTGTGATGTAATTTGCTCCTTACATTGTTGTTTGGTTGGTTCAAAATCTCTGAGTCTCTTATCATATATTTGTTGAGTCTTTTTTTGTCTTATCATTAGAGTGAGCTTGGATGAGGGTATGTTTTGTTCATATTCCAAAGCATTGATTCTATTAGGAAGAGTAGATTTGTAGAGACATAGGAAAGTCTCGATTCATCTTATGTTTTGTCTTTTCATGTCTATCCATTGAGTCATCTTCTCCGAGTCAATCATCCCCCTCATTCAGCAGTAGGGACATGGTACGATACATATTATATCTTCTTGATTTATCACTTTGTGCTAAGGGAAGAGCTTCCATCATTGCTTTTCTTTTCAGCAGATCATCCCACATTGACTCCGACACGTTATTTGGGGAAGATCTAGAAGTAGAGCACCTTGATGGCCATTAACCTCATTGACAGTTATTTCACACTTGACAAGGCCAAGCATTATTGGTCCTTGATTGAATGATCTTTGTCATTGTTCAAATTTAATACATATTTCATAGTGACAGGTTGTACTTGTACCTTAGGGCCCATTGACATTATTGGTGGGTTTCCTCCACACTTGGTAGGTGTTTACATTATTGAAATCTGATTAAGTGACTCTGTCCCATATGTCGAATTCAACACATTTACCATAGGGAGGAGTGTACATTGTAGGTGGTAGTAGGTAGCGGGTTTGGATGAGATTCCTTGTTTTTTAGCTAGTCAGTGGGAGGTTTATATTTGTTTTAACTCCATTGCCCATTGGATAGGCATTTGGGATCACATGTCAACTTACAGGGTCTTTCTCTTCCACACAAATATAGGGATCTACTGATATGTTGCTTTAGTTTTCTCATAGATCATTATTCATAGTTTTTAGAGACAAAGATTCACAGGTTCTTGAAATCCCATAGGGGGATCCCATCCCCTTGAGTCGCCATTGTTAAGCCTTGGATTTTCTTCCTTCAAAATCATGAAGGATAATAGCTAGCATGATTTATTTTGGCTAGCATTCATAGATTTTTCCAGGGACAACTTGGTATGATTCGAGGTTGGTTCCCATATGAGTACGGTACATGATTGGTTAGTAGTGTTCTTGATTTCAGAGACGAATTTTTCACAGATTTTCATGGATAGAGAGAGATGTATATATATAATATATTCCCTATTTTTGAGGAGACAAAGATCAGGGGTTTGCATGGAAGTATTGATCACATATTCAAAGTCCTTGTGAGCTCATGAGTCCATTGAGCCTTTTCTAGATGACATGTGAGAAATTTACTAATTTTAGCAGGTGGATTTCCAGGCCTCATATGATGATTCTAATCACATATTTAGATTCCTAATTGAAAATTGAATCTGACAAGTATATTTTCATTGACATGCGATGATATTCTATTTTTAGATATACTATATTTGGCAGTGGTCTCCTAGTGGTCCCAAACACATTTTGACTTTTCCTATTTTTTTAGGGTGGACTATTATTTTTAGCATGTCTATTTTTATCAATGATATATATTGCAGGTGTGGTCGCCATACAAGGTGACATGTGACGAGTTCATATTTTGACATGTGGAAATATTAGATCGGGACATGTGGCGCATCATTACATGAGGATGATGGCTCATTCATGAGTAAATCAAGGCACATGCATGCTTTGATGAGGTGACACATTGGTATTTTTGGCATGTGAAAGTATATTAAAGACTCACTCCCCTTATCCACACATGTGCACTTTCCTTCCCCTTCATTATTATTATCTCTCCTCATTCACTATATCCCTATACTTAAGGCATTACTCCCTAAATCCTAGCATGAATGCACCTCCATTTTCCCTATTTTATAGCATCCTTATCTTCCCTATTTTCTAGCACACTGTCTCATTAATGTGCCTCCCTTCTCCATATTTTCTAGCCTCACTCCTCTCTCTTCCTATTTTCTAGCGCATTGTGTTATTAATGCACCTCACTCCCTATTCTTCCTATTTTTCTAGTGCTAATTCCCTATTTTTCCTCCCTATATTTATAATTCCTAATTCTCGTATATTAATCCCTTACATCTCTCTTACTCCCTATTTTCCCCTAATTTCTAGCATTTACTCCCTCTTCTCATCCATTAACACCTCAACATTCACTTTTCATCACTCCTCACTCCTTATTTAACGCATAACTCCTTTTTAATTCTTGCACCATTCCCTCATGTCATATTATACTCCACTTAACATCATATTCACTC
>WSFP011596783.1:0-10014 GCA_009831015.1 Picea engelmannii | reverse complement strand
AGCACAAGTCCATCCTAGTGTTGGACTCATCACCTCTAATCATCTCCAAAGCACTTCAATCTCTACCCCCATTTCTACAAGTTTTTACTCTACAACTCTGCATGTTCCACACGATCCTGCTGGGACATCTTCTCACCCGAGAATGCAGACCCCTACTGGCCAAACACAACTAGCTAGAGGGAAACCACCATCCAACGAACGGTTTCCTCCTAGAGGACTACCTTTCCATGGCGGTTCTACCCCTCCCAGGGGACAGACCACTTTTCATGCTCCTCCTGGAGGGCAACCTTCTTTTTCCAGTCATACCCCGGTCATAAATCCACCGCTGGCAGGGGGGCAACCCTCGTTGGCTAGAAACCCTTCACAATCCTGGGGAGTATCTTTAGGAGGCACTTTTACTCAACCCCACATTGGGGGGAACTCGTATAATAACCCATTAGAAGGAGTATCCAATCTTGTTCCTTCCAGAACATCTTATGGGCAATCTTATCGCAGCGGCATCTCAAACACCACCTGGAGTTCTCCAAGACCACAGTCTTATCCTCCTCATGGGTCTAATGTGTCTCTGCCTCCAGGATATACTCCTTACCATTCTCAAGGGAAAAATGTTTATCCTCCTCACGGGAAAATAAATCACTCGGCCTATAATGTTCAGAACCCACCAGGTTATGCCAATGTTTCTCATCCATCATTGAATCCTATTTATCCTGGCTAGCAATAACCATATATAGGGGGACCTACTGGTTACAACTATCCACCTAACCCAGTTTATGGTCCTACTAGTATTCCTATGCCACACCAGTATCATTCGAAAATTAACCGACAGCTACCTTTCCTTGCGACTCTGGATCTCCTAGACTTGTCTCGGTTAACTAATGATCTTATTTCTCATTCACCGGTTTGGCCTGCCATTCCAGCTAAATTTCCTTCTGATATTCCAAAATTTGATGGAAACCCTGGTGAAGATCCGAACAACCATGTGATGACTTTCCATTTGTGGTGTTCATCAAACTCCCTCATGGATGATTCTATACGTTTGTGTCTTTTCCAGCGAACACTTACCGGTTTGGCAGCAAAGTGGTGTATTGAACTACCACGTGCTCCTTTTCATGATTTCAATTCCCTTGCCATCTCTTTCCTCACGCACTTTCAACTGCCTATTCTCTACGAGATGGGTACTGAACTCTTGACCTCCCTTTGTCAAACTAACTCCGTGCATATCTCTGACCATATTCATGAGTGGAGGCAACGACGAAGGATGATCAAGGCAGTCATTTCCAACATACTATTGTCAGAATGGTTTACTAATCACTGTTACCCCCGATCACTCACGATGTCGCTATGGGTGGTGCGGTCACAAAGGAACAAGACATCGCTCGAGCTCAGTATTTAGATTTGGTTTATTCCCAATCTGTTACTTTGTATGATTTTCTTCTGAATGTTGCTCGAGCTAATACCGATCCTTCTAAACCACCATCCTCATCTCATGTCGATGGTGTTATCAGTTCCGTCAAAACTCAATCTATTTCCCAATCACTCACACTCTCCTCTACCTCCCCTCAAACTCAGATCTCTGAGGTGAATGCAATTCAATCTTCCCCTTCACAACAATCTGGAGGTAAGAAGAAGACAAAGAATAAATCAAAAAATAACAATGAACAACCCAAAAATCAAACACCTACTACCGAAAAGCAACCACAATGGAAACTGAAATTCTCATGTATCATTTGTGGTGATGATCACTACACTCGATATTGTCCACTTCGCAATGAAGTGGACAAAATTTTCCAAGGGAAGTCACAACCCGTTGTGCTTACTCAACCTTTTCCACAGCAGCAATCCATGGTTGCTCAAAACCCCTCTCCTAGGGGCAGTTCTAGTGATCCTAATGATGAGGCCTCGTCGAGTGCACATATTTATATGTTTAATGGGATCAATTTGACCACTCTCTCTAAGACATACGACACACTAGGTAACCCTGACAAAGGAAAATACACTAACGGTACTGGTACTTTACCAGATCCATCATCATCCTACATTAGTCTTCCATCGGTTAATCCTCCCTCTAGACCACTCCAGATTGAGAAACCCACGTTCAACTCTATCTTACGCCCTCTTAAGAGAACTATATACAAAGACACCTTTAATCCTAGTTCATGTCCTACCCAGAACTACAATATTGTTGAATATTTGGCTCAGGCACCGTGCGTTATGTCTGCGTTAGAAGTTCTACAACACTGCCCCAGTCAACGTAGAACACTCTTAGCCGCTCTTGGCGCTGTTGATCCTGAGTCATCCAACCATATCATGTTTAACCTAGACAATTATGTGTCTCAACTCTCCCACCAACTTGCTTTCCAAGTTGATGTTGTTGTTCACAATCAACAAATCCACCGAACTATTTTGGATGAGGGAGCCTTGACTTGTGTCATGTATTTGGCGTGTTGGAAAGGTTTAAAATCACCAGCACTCAAAAAATCCCCAATGATTTTATGTGCCTTTGATGGGCGAGGTTTTCATCCCCATGGGATTTTACAGTCCCTGCCCATCTAATTGGGTGGAAAAACTGTTACTATTAATGTCGAGGTGGTCGATTCTCCCCTCGATTACAACTTGTTACTTGGAAGAAGTTGGTTTTATTCTATGACTGTCGTTGCCTCGTCAGTTTTTCGATGTGTCCAATTTCCTCATCAGGGCAAAATTGTCACTGTTGATCAGTTGGATTTATGCACGACCAATGCTCGCGTTCCTGCTACCAACAATATTCCTTTCTTGGGAGACCACAAGATCACATATGAAAGCGTTGGTGTTGGCTTACTAAAATATTCTAGCCTCATGGGTACCTTCCCTACACCACTTCCACCAACTACACATCATATCGCCACCGTCGATATGATTTCGACCGCGTCTTATCAATCTTTGGAATCAACTGACCCTTGGATTGTACCTTATCCTTTGGAATTCGATGCACTAGGTGACACTGTGCCACCTAGTCCAGCCGAAACATCATACGTTTCTACCCAATCCGCTTCTCCCTCGTCAGACGACCAAAATCTATTGGCGCCTGACGTTTCCTCGATGCAATCACAGTTGAGTTCCTTGTTGTCTGCAATCGACTACATTTCCCCAACTTTTCTTTCGGATGAATCTATTCCGGAGATGCTTCGCATTGACAAGTTACCTTGGGATAATAACCGTCACCGATCCTCTTTTCTTCCCCCTCGTGAAGAAATTCGGGTAGATATACAATCTATCTCCCCTCCTGATGTCGATTTTCTATCGTCTCCCATGACTTCAACTTCCGATGATTTGGATCTAGTAGTGGACATGGTGATTTCTTCGATAGGATTATTGGAGCTTTATCTCTTTACTCCTATCGCGACCCTCTACATGTGTTCCTTCCCGAGTGATTATCTTCCATCCAATGAAGATCTCCTGGAGGCCATGATCGTGTTTTATCCTTTGACATGGTACCCTTCCAGAGCATTATCCTCTTGGAAGCCATGATCCAGACGAAACCACAAGCATAGTTTCTCTTCTCTGTGGCAAGCTCGTTAACAAATGAAACAGAGGCCTTGAGCATAGTTCTTTTCCTGTGTCAAGCTCATTAAAAAATGAAACAGTCACCTCTCTTGAACCTTCTTTTCATCCACCCTTCTCCTTTTTTCTCATCTACTAGATAAATTGGTGACAACCTCAAAGTCGGTGAATAAATTGAAGCTTGGAGGGCATGTCTCTAGCCTTTGTTGATCATTCTGGAGTTAAGCCACTAGCTTTCAAGCTGGGGGCATAACGAGCTTAGTCTTTGTTCTTTCTTGTGCTCGAAAATGGATGAGAATGCATCCAGATAAACTTTTATCTCTTTTTCAGACCTGTATGGATACACGAAAAAGGAACCCCCTGGAATCTCCTTTAAGCTCTTTTTAGACTCTCTAAACATGAAAAGATCTCCGAGTGATCTTGCTTCCTTTCCCACTCGTCAAAAGGTTTGAAAGGTCGTCTTTCAAGTGATAATTTATCTCTTTTTCGGCCTCGCGAGACTAACATTACGAAAAAGGACAACATTGGAGTCACCTTCAAGTTCTTTTCAGACTCTCTAAACATGAAAAGCTTGCCGAGCGATCTTGTTCTTTTCGCGCTCGTTAAAGTATTTGAAGAAAACATCTGTTGAGCAATAGTTTATCTCTTTTTCGGTCTCATCGGACTACTTTACGAAAAAGGTATTGAGAGAGTTCTCTTTTAAGTGTTATTCCAGACTCTATAATCATGAAAAACCTTCAGGTTTTCTGTCTTTGCACTCGCTAAACAAACATCGACAGACCCATACGGGACCGAACCCTTACTTCTTCCAGTTCTCTAAACAAAGGAAGAGGAACTTATCGAAGGTGAGTTATATCCAGCATATGTTACCCTCCTCGAGCTCATTAAATCAAAAAGAGGTACTCATCTATCTGGATGGGGGAAAAATTTGAAAGAAGCAAGCCAAGCAGTTTTTGAGAATATCACCAAGTAACTCTTATGGTCGCCCTTGAACACGGCACCTTGTCTTTGCACGCATTTCAATCCGTTGAACCTCTGCATTGAGCCAATCCTTTGAGTTTCCTATATTCCTTTGGGTCACCTGACATAAGTCACAACATCCACTGCATCATCAAGTTTTGTTCCATGTCATGTTTTGTTGTCGTGCCTCAGTGTTCAAGGGAAGTATCCGCCTCGAGAGTCGGCCATCACAAATATCTTATCTCAATACCCATTTCAGTCCATGTTCATTTGATCTACCAATTACATATCTGTGTCTGTTTCATGTCGTTGATGAGGGATACATCACGACCCTCCTTCGATGAGTCTATTCCTGTCGACTTCAACACATTATCCAGGAACTAGACTTAGAAACCAATTAGTACTTTGGGACCTGCATGCCTCAATGGCAGGCCTCCTCATGTCCGACAATGGGTTTACATCATTGACCTCTGATCAGATGATTCCACGGATGTTCAACTTCAACTCATCCATTCACATTCATTGGAATGTACTAGAGTACCTTGGGAATCATTGACATCAATGGTGATCTCCCTCACGCTTGTTAACGGTTTACATCATTGACCGGTAATCAAGTGGTATATGCTATGTTTGACATCAGTACATCTATTCACATGGTTAGATTCATACTACATCAGGATCGGTAAGAAGACCCTGGGTTGAGTGATCACTATGATATGTACTTTGCCCAGGTTGCAAAGGAGTTTCTATTGAACAGTGGCACATATACTATCACATAGATCCACTTTGTATTGGTCGTGGCTATGTCTTGTCATCTCGTGGATCCACTATGTATTATTCATGGCTACGATCAGTTCAGGTCATATGAGTATAGATCCACACTGTATCTTTGATGGCTATACCTTTTATCAATACAATTATGGATCCGCGGTGTATTTTATGGCGGCCATATCTTGCAAGTCTTTATCACCCAAGCATAGGTATGTATGCCTTGGGTTTGAAACATGTCATAATATTTGTTGGATGTTTATGTGTAGCTTCTGTCAGTTTCTCTGCGTCTATACCCTTGCTTGAAAGTCTACAAATCATTTCAGTTATCAGTTCTTGTCTTCTAACTTCATACTTTGGGGGGCAATCTATTACACATCGAAAATAGTCACTTCAATAGCGTCGCAAGTGTCACATTTTGCTCACAATTGTCGCAACTGTCAGGAAAAGTATACTACCATAATGCCTATGTCATGCCTATAACTAAATCGGAAAGACACTTGAAACACATCAAACACTTGATTTGGAAAAAGAGAAATGGGTCAACAGAGTTATGTACCTCTTGTCATTTGAAATAACCACTGAATTTGAGTTTTTAGAGGAGAACGCTCCCCTATACCTCTGTTAGGAGTGTTGGTGCCCCCCTATACACTATCTGGGAGCGTTATAACACTCTCTCTACCATTTTGAAGGAGTGTTGATGTTGTTAGGAGTGTTGGTGCCCCCTATACCTTACTAGGGAGCGTTATAACGCTCTGACAGCCCTTTTGGAGGAGCGTTATCTATTTTGGGCAGTAGTTGGTTTGTTGAGAAGAATGGGGGAAAGATCTCTTCAATCTTTGAAGGAAGTTGGATTCAAATCCTCAATCAAGCCATGATCTTAGGGAATATCCCTAACTAAAGGAGGAAAATCCTCAACTAACCCTAAAGATATCTCAAGTGGTTGGGCCTCTCTAACCTATATAAGAAGGCCCTCTCATGGTGAAAAAGGGGAGGAAGGATTTGGAGGCATGAAACCTATGATCTCATAGGAAACACACAGTGAAGTGGAGGAGAATAATTAGTGAAGATATTGTCATTCTGATCGTGGGTCTTTTGAAGCAAGGGTTAGACAAGGACGACTTGATGAAGTTGTTGCACTCGCATCTACGGTTGTAAGTTTCCTTCGTTGTTGTTCTCATTAATATGATATTCTTGGCTTGTTTCTTTCTAGTTTGTGTTTAATCTCACATGAACTTGTCTCTAATAGATAGGTCTATTTCAAGCTAATCTCAATAGAGTAGGAAGTGGTTGTATCTTTGTTTGTCTACAGGGCTTATCGAGGAGAGAAAGTTTGGAGCTCAACTCAGACTTTGCAGGGACAAACACCAGTAAAAGGTACTTCTTTTCTCCTTCCTCCTCACATATTAGTTTATATATACCTAAAAGGAAGTCAGTGTCCATGATAAGCGTCTTTTGTCTTAAGAGTTAAGAGTCTAGCTCTCAAGAGGAGATCTACCTGTCCGCAGGGAGATTTTCCTTCAACAGGAGGATAGGTATTTTTTCATCTATATAAAGGCCAAATGTAATGAAAAGTCGGGGGGATAATGGTTGGAACTGAAGGGAGAAATGGTGTTGAAAAATTACCATTCATTGTAAATACTGTCAGGATGGTTTCAAGTGACTCTTTTTTATGAATACAAAGACATTTATGCTTCCGGATTCCTATGTCATTGTTATGTGGTGAAGTGTTCCTTTATGTAATATGTTTTCTCTCTGGTTTCACATTATGTTATCTTTCTTTATTGTTTATAAGAATATTTTGTTTAAGATTTGTTTCAAACAACCTGTTCTAGATTTAAACAATATTCATGTTTTTCTTTTGAAGTTTGAATGTAGAATTCAGATAGCACTGCTCTACATTTGAAGTGAACCCTAATCTGTTCATTTTTTTCCCATATCACAAACTACAAGGATCCACTGACATGATTACCTTGCCTTTGTACATATGATCTCAGTTATTCCTTCATTGGATCACCTTTGACCTTTTCACTCCTTTTTTCCCAATGGCCCTCTTTTGTTGTCTCAACCAAAAACTCAAAAAACAAACCTTTTATCCTCATAACTAGCCTAATATCCAATCCAAACAAAGTTAAAACATACAGAGAGATCCCTCTCTAAGTCTTAGAAGGCTAGGTCCTTGACTCCAAGTGGTTTTGTGGTTACCTCTGTCAGTTCCTCCTTCAGCCTGAGAAATTACGGACTACTAACATAATGGCGACCATACTAGGGACATTCCTCAGGAATCATACCAAGTTCTAGATATGATTGTTGATGGTGGAGAGTCACCAAACACAAGGAGGCAGAATCGTCCACCTGGTGACTCCAATCAACTCTAGATCAGTTCCAATTCAAAGAATCCACTGGAGGAAGAACCTGAAACATGACCAAGCAATATGTAAAGATCAGGTATTCAAGCTCAAATTGTATTCAAGACATTGTTGGATTTATCTATAACTATTTTCTCTCTTATTATGATCCTGGTCAAGAGTATATTTTTGAAATTCATAATGATCAGTTTCAATATGAAGAGCCTCAAAGGATTCATCCCATCCCTATAGCCCCAGTACACACTCCAATACCTATAGATAGCCCAGTTAAACAAAAACCTTGTGCTTTATATCCTATTATTGTTGAAATTACAGTTAGTTATAAGCCCCTTTCTTTACCTCCTATACCTTTAAAAGTCCCAGACAGATACAAGCCTTTTGTTTTACCTTCTATTCTCAATGACCACCCTATAAATTATAGCAATAATCTGCCCAGGTTTGATGGAGAAAATGCAAAGATCACTGTTGAAAAACACATTCAAAATCTTGAGTATTTTCTTGATCTGTTTGATGTGGAAGAATATGATGTATGTATCATGATGTTTCCCCTATCATTGCAAGGTAAAGTTAAAAATTGGTTTAAGAATCTTCCAGCTGCAAGCATTAGCAATTTTCATCAATTTACGCAAGTTTTCATAGATATATGGGTGATCATGGGAAATGTCTTTCTCATCCTAGAAGAGTCTGACCACTTGAAAAGAAAGTCGGGGCAGATAGTGCAGCATTTTTCAACTAGGTTCAATAAGGTGTATCATTCAATGCCTAATGATATAAGGCCACCCCCAGGATTAGCTCACTTACATTTCCCAGATGCCTTCGATATTGAGATGGCATTCCAATTAAGAGAAAGGAACATTGCAACCTTTGAAGAAATGCAAAAGATTGCATTTGATGTGGAAGCTATCCTATTTCACAGAAAGTCAAAGTTAAAAGTAGTGACGAAGGATAAAACAGAAAAGGAGCACTTGATATCTTCAGAGATAAAACTAGATATTTTGACAAACACAATCAATGAAGTGATGCACAATATTATCAGGAAAGAGGAACTTGATGTTCAAAGACCTCATGTTCCATTAGTTCCAAAAAATACAAGGATCAATGTCCCCGGACATTTTGCAGCTCAGCCTCAGTATCTGAAACCACCAAATGATTATTTCATGTACTCAATTCACGACATAGCCAAAGATGAAGTTCAAAATTAGATGGTGGTTGACATATGCAGACAGAGTCCTATTTCATTTGCTAGTCATGGGCTCAAAATCATTTATGATTTTGATATGATCAGACAGTCAGCTTCATCATTGTGTTCAGCAGAAGTATCATTTCAAATCCCAGCAGAAAATTTGCAGCCATGTCAGGAAGTGCATGACGATGTAAATAGCATAAATACATCATCAAATCATAAAGTTGAGTTGGTTGAATCAGAATACCCATTAATAGGTCAATTTTATCGTGATCCAGTGGCTATCTATATGGAGAAATTTTTCATCACCCATCTCCAGCATTTCTGCTGATTTGCAGGATTACCAAGCTCCCTATGATGAAGACCAGGATCAAAATCATTTTCAAGTACCCTTAACAGATTCAGTTTAGTAAAGAACATTGAAAGAATTAAGGTATCAAATCCAATATTTGATTGGTTATATTGGATATTTCATATCCATTAAGGTCATGCATTCTAAGGTTAGATAGGATATATGTGCATAGATAAGTTTACCAGATAAACATCATTTCAATTATCACACTTACAATATGCAAATAAGCTTGTTGGGCAAGCATGTGGTCTATTTTATTTTTGTTTTACTTCAAAAAGTCAGTCAAAGTCAAAATGAATGATCACTTGGTTTTCAGTCACTAAGTAGCAGGATAGATCAAGATAAGGGTTGTGGGCCCAACCCAATGGGTAAGGAACTAATTTATGAATACAGAGATCTGATATTCTTGACATATCCTCAGGAGCTTCCATCCCTAATTGGATCCTATGTTAGGGTCCTATAATATATTCATTTGTTCTCCAGTCATCAAGTTGGGAATTTTTCTAATTAGGTTGAAAATGATTTCATGATAAGGTGCTCAGGGGTAATGGTCCAGTGGTATATCCAATGCTTCAAATAGATATCTAGGTACATCTAATGTTGTCACATGGTAAGTTTGAATTATGATGCCTCCACATAAGTTTTCAAAAGGTTTCAGAGTGGCATAATCAGGGAATAAAGTGTAACTTTTTACATTATCAAAAGTGTAAGAGGCAAAAGCTTCTTAAATTTGTAGTTTTTCACCAAGTATAATAGGGTAAGATGGGTTATTTTTTTAAATCATTTGCACTCTTAGATATCTGCTCCTTGCCACCATCTTGCAAACTCAAAAGGAGAAAAAT
>WSFP011596776.1:0-10014 GCA_009831015.1 Picea engelmannii | reverse complement strand
CATGATCCTACGATAAAAGGAAGAAGTTGGAATCTTCAGAGCATGGAATCTATAGAAAACTCCATGGACCCAAGATCTAAAGAGAAACATGAGGAAGAACATGAAGATTCCAAGAAAGAAAGAGAAGCCAGAACAACCAGTCACTGTATTGAGAATCACAAGATTACCAGCCTGATATGAACTCACTAAAAGAAATCAAGCAGAGGTACTGAAATTTGTGATGAAGAACAAGTTATGAAAGACTTATGAATGTAAGCATTGGGAGATCTAGAACTAGAGGTTCTCCTAGATGGAGGGAGACGACTATGATGATTACTTGTTCCAGTAAACCAGATATATCTCTACACGAGCCATTGTATCGTTTGCAATATCCATAGGTCGGAATTGACATCAGATGAATGCAAAGACTTTTCTCCAGAATAATTGAACAAAGAGTGTATGTAGAGAAACCTCAATGCTTTGAGGTATACCAGAAAGAGACCCTTGTATGCAGATGGAAGAAGACAATTGGGTGGAGAACCTCCAACGCACAACAAAAGCATGGTGAAGACTTTCTATAACAGAGATATTGTATCAGAATGATTACTCAGAAGATCAGGATGATGGATTGCCAATCCATGACAAAGATCTCATGATGACATAATAAGTGCCACATGGATATGTTCCAATTTAATCCTTGCCACGATGTTATGAGCTAGCAGGAAACAAAAGAGTTGAGTTCAACTATGATATACTATAATGATCAAAGTTATATGAAGCCTTCATAGAAAACCAATGCTCCAGAAAGACCGAAGTACATTGAGATCAAGCATTACATTCTTCGTGATGAAGTCCAAAAAAGAGAAGTGGTCTCCAATATATATCTCCATAGATGAGCAGATAAGCAGATATTTTGGTAAAGCCTCTATCTAAGATGAAAGAGTTTGCGTACTCAAGCTGGAGCTCATGGAGATGACTTCCTTATTGAAAAAGGAAGAGATGATTCCCACATTGGGAGGGAGCACTGATGTGTTATTGATTTATGGACAATCATTTTTCAGTTCGAAAAATGGTCTAGGATTAGCAGTTCCTTTCCAGTTCGGAAAGTGGGTTGAGATTTCTGACGGACAAGCATTTTCTAGTTCAAAAAATGGTCCAGAACGAACGATCATTTTTGTAATGAAAATGGTTCGGTGGATTGCTGATGTACCATAGACAATGATTTCCCATTGTGGTTAACATGGGGAATGGGCTAGGACAGTCTCTCTTCTTGATGGTCAATCAAGAAGACTGGTCCGCCTCATCGGACAATCATTCTTTCGAAGTTCACATTTGTGAGTAGTTTCGAAGAATGGTCCATTTTGGAGGTTGGTGCAGGACAATCATTTCCTTAGGAAATGGTCTAGACAATCATTCCCTAGGGCAGATTCATTCTCTCCAGGTTGCACTTTGTTTAGTGTTGGAGGAATGACCCAGATAGGTGAATGGTCCAGGTTCAACAATCAGGGACAGACATTCCCTAGGGCAGACTCATTCTCTCTAGGTTGCATTTTGTTTAGTGCCGGAGGAATGGCCCAGGGTGGGGACTGGTCCAGGCTCAGAAATCAGGACAATTATTCTTCCTTGCTTGAGAAGAATAGTCCAGATAGCTCATCATTGATGTTTGACTTTCTGAAGGCAGATGCTCTTCCATATCTCACAGATGTGACTGGAAGAATGGCCCAAATGATTCAGTTGATATTATAACAATGTTTTCTGTGCAGGTTGATATCAGATGATTGTTATGGAGACTGTATGTCTCTGGACAGGAGATGTATGCTACTATGGTGGATGTGTTCCACTGATTGTGATTATATGTCATTGATCAAGTATCTCTGTGCTACTTGGTGTGGTAGTGTACCACTGGATTGTAGTTGTGTACTAGTAAGGATAGATATAGTTGTGTTCTATTAAATGATATTGTTCTAATTTCCTTGAAGACTATCAACAATGTTGGAAATGATTATTAGCTAGATGGATGATCAATGGACAAAAATTTCTTAGACGAAAAATAGTCCAGGACATCTATTCTTCTAGGACATATTTCCGGATTAGAAGAATGGTTCTTGTGTCACTCTATGGAGTGAGTGACTTATCCAACATCATGTTTGATTACTCAGATGGAGTATGGTTTCGAGAGATGATGTAGTTGATGACATTGATAATGATGATGGTGCTCATGATCTAATCTTGAGATAGTCTGTACGACTATGATGATGCTACTGATTCAATGGTATGTTTATGCTCAAGACCATTGTCTTCAATACCTCCCTATCTAGGAGGGAGTGTGGATATTATGGTAGCTGTGGGAGGTATTTACCTCCCCATGTAAACTTGACGAGAATAGAATATTCCAGGAAGCAAGAAGAAACCCTAATGAGTTGGCTAATAGCCCTAAAAGACAAGTCAGCTCAAGGGGATAGTTTGTATTAGGTTATTAGCCTCCAAGAGAAGAAGTCAACCAAAAGAAATATTATATACTAAGTAAATAGGTACCCAGAATGAGAAGTCGGCCCAGGCAGTTAGCCAGAATTAGTATAAATATAGGAGGGCATTCTTCATTCTGGTAGGCATTCTTAGAACTGCAGATCTCACTTGTGTGCACTGCAATTAGCAAGTTTTGTGCGCAAGTTTGGAGGAGAGTTGCCGTTGCAGCTAGAATATTACGTTTTGGCGGACTATCTCTTGGTTATGGTTTGGACTATCTAATTAGCTCTTTTTTGGTGCACTATCCTTGGAGAAAGGTGCGCCACCCTTTGTTTGGCTATCTAGCCTAGGGTTTGCTTCCAGAATGATTCTTTGTCAAGGTTAAGGTGCTTGGAGGGTGGCTTTGGCCTATGGTTGGGTGACAATAGTGATATTGTTTATGGTAAAATGAGCACATCCATCATATTCTAACACAAATATGGGTGTCAAAGACTCTGAGTGGCACCTGGTTTTGAAGTACTGCAGTGGTGTACACAGGTACATCCAAACAAAGATGGATTTCTTAGAAATCTCGTCACTGGGAGTTGCTTATCGATATGCAGTCAAAATTGAGTAGAAATTCAAGCAGCAGAGTAAGTGGGAGAAGCATAGACATATCAAGGAAGGAAACCTCAAGAGAGACAGTCCCAGATGCAGGAAAAGAAGGGTAACATGAAGTCTAAGAAAGACACTAGAAAGTGGTGTGAGTTCCACAACAGCCCTTGGCACAACATTGATGAATGTTTCTCAATACAATCATTGGTGGACGAGCTCAAAGACAAAGAGTCAAACCCTGACTTGGACCTTGATTCAAAAATTAATAAAAGGAGACCGATCATTGATGCAGAACCCATTGCTACTATCGCAACTGCAACAATCCAACCAGAGGAGGATCTTGAGGAGGGGGAGCGACTCTTCCATTCACAGAAGTGGGTGAAGGGGACCCCACTACATTTTATTGTTGATAGATAAAGCCAAAAGAACATCATCTCAACAGAGGTTGTCAAGAAGTGGGATTTTCCAACAACACCACACTCGCAACCATACAACATTGGGTGGCTTTTCCAGGGTCAATATCTTCGTTTCAACCAATAGTGTCTCCTATCCTACGACATCAATCCCTTCAAGGATGAGGTATTATGTGATGTTTCCCCACTAGAATTTTGTGATGTTCTATTAGGCCAACCATATATGTGGAGGCGTCATGTTGTTTATGAGTCTCGATCCCGTAGTGTCATTGTTACTCTGGGGGGTCAACTATACTAGATACCAGAGGTAGTTACGACTATTATCCCACCAAAACAATGCCACAAAGTAATCTCTCATACTGCAAAGTTTATCCTCTTCACAATCCAATCAGAAGTTGAACAGAAGGACAATGCAACCAATACAACCTCAAACCAAGACCTTTCTATCCAACAGATGCACATCAACAAGATTATAGACGAGTACCAAGATGTTCTTGCTGCACCTACGGGGGTGCCTCCATACTTCCCAGTCAATCAAGGTTATAACATAACCCCTCATACTCTTCATGCCGCATATTCACTGACAGAGTCCTCCCACACTCAGGTATATCATGCAACTAGATTGGTTGAATGGATCCAACTCCTCCAACAATAGGTTCATGACATCCTTCAACAAGCTAAGCAGGACAACTTCTTCAACAATGCAAGTAGCGCACCAAGCTTCATATTTAGCAGAAATATCCTCATCTCCCAAGGGAAATTGATGCAATGGGGACCATTACTTCATAAGGGGGGAGGAATGATCCAAATGGATCTCAATGGCCATCCACCTCTTCCACTGAATCACCATTTTGAGCCTTTGGTTTTGATAAACGATGATATTCACCCTTTTGATGGGGAATGGAATGTAATGTCATCTTCATTTGTTAATTAAAAACATCATTTAATGATTTCCTAGTGGTCTTATGTACATGCCTACAACATAGCGTTAATGCACTAGATCTAATTAGAACTCCGTAGTTAAGCACTCTCAGGCTAGAGTAGTATTGGGATGGGTGACTGCTCGGGAAGTCCTAGTGTTTTACACGCCTATGACATTTTATACACTTAATCCATTTTATCCCACATGCATCATGGGAATTTTTCTCCTCTCACTCTCTCATATATAATTGAGGTGAAGGAGGCCCTTTAAGTATGCAATGGAGTGTGATGTAAAACTTGTTGCGAATGAAGTGTAGCCAACATCTCTTTCTTTTCAGAGATAAGCTACCCCATTTTGCCAGTTTGTGTTCTATATTTTTTTCTCTCTTATAGAATTTGGGTTTCACTATATTTCTGTGTTTCTTGCAATATCTTTGTGCATTTCCTTTTTGTATCTCTGTTATATTTTTGTCTTCATGTCGTTCTCAAAATAATCTGGATCACCTGGACCTAGAAAACGTCATCTCTTTATCTACAAATCCTTACCAAAAGTCTCAATATGAAAATACTTCTATTTGGTAGCGTGATCCCGAGACTCTTTTGGATTGGCCATGACCTAGTGTCGATAAAAATCTGAGCATGAGAGGGGCTGGAAATATTCATAGAACAAGATCAGGTCATCGAAATGATACTCATCACAAATCTCAAGGGATGGTTGAGGATAACCATGAGCACATTGTGACAAGGAATCTTCAAATTGATGAAATAAGTCTGTGACCATATCATCATCGGGCTACCAAACAACTGAATCATATGTGTACGAAGACCAGTCTTCTGAAGATTAGAACTCAACCCCTTTTGCTTGAGGGCTACCTTCAATGTCATAAATGGGATCTCTATCAATGATGAAACAACCCACATCCCATCTGCATATCCCAACTGTTAGCACTAGAAGTCACCTTCAAATTGCGTTGGAGGTAAGCCCAGTACCCATCAAATTTTTATGTCAAAGGTTGGTTTTAAAGAGGTCATATGGGTGCAGACTCAAGATGATATCATTTTAACTCAGAAAACTGGACTGGTATGCACCTGTAGGCGAGGTCTTGATTAACTTTAGTCAGTAAGTTGGAGTAAGGGTGAATAGGAGGAAAATTTAGTGAGAAAGGTGTAGAGGTCCGCTATGAACATAAGATTTTCCAGCAGCCTAAGGAGAAAAAACTTAAACACAAGGTCCTCTTGGATTCAAATTTCAAGGAAGCTGAAAGAAATCATAACAGTACTATAATCAAACATTTATCATAATACAGTTACAACAATCCATGTGAATCAATCAAACATGAACTCTCTCAGTATCAGAGGCAAATAAGATGGAGAAGAAGCTGACTTTCATTAAACAAGATATCTCAAAAATAAATACATAACCAGAGAACTAGTGTTGTTCATCAAGAGTTTACAATACTAGAGCACTGCTCAACCATCGACCTTAACAAAATATCAAAACTACCTATATATACTAAAATGACACAACCACCAGGAATGTGATCAGATCATTTCCTTCAAAGCCTTTAGTCGGTGCCCACTCTGTCAGGTTGTGCAAAACTCATGATGTCAGACGCAAGCCAGACATTGTTATGTGCTTTACAGGAAACAATGCCCATAAGGAAGCTTCATATCATAAGTGTGCCTTCACGACCACTCTCAGCCTACTTTCCATTTATGGAGTGAGTTTAAGTTTCAACCACCAGCTCTGTGTCCATTAAATAATATCTCCTCGGGATCAAGACTGGGCCAAGTAACCAAGGGACGACTACTTGCTGTGATTAAATATGATGCTAAATGAACATACAAACTCGGGGCCATTGGTCTGATCGAGATCCGTGGCTGGGACAATTCTGCTATTTGAGGTGCAGCCGCTGAAGTTTACCCGTTCACCAATTCTGGGATACATAAGACCTTGCATGGAGATGGTGCCAAATTTGGCTCTTTAAGAGCCTTGGACACATAGTAGAGGATGAGCGTCCTGTGACTTTGGCCTTTCTCCAATGTGACCTTGGGCTGTGACCCTACACAATTGCGCGATTGTGGGAGCAACCAAGGGTGGTTTGAAAGAAAACTGCTTTTGTCCTTGCAATTCACCATGAACCACCATGCGTCCCTTTCTAAAAACCATGGTTCCGATTGCGACCCACCCTTAAAATTTTAAAACGTGTGCACCTTCCAACTCCGCAATGGAGCGTGAGCATTGATATTGTGATTTGAGATGAGGCTTCTTGATCAATGACCCATCTCACTTCAGGGATTTGTGCTCTGGCGCTATACTTTGCGTGATTTTGGATTCCTGAACTGGCTGAGGGTTTGGGAAGACAAAAGGATCAGTGACAGAGGCCAAGGAGATGAGTGCTCAAACACAAAGGGGCAAACAAAAATGACTTTGCCGACTGAAGGGGAAAAATTAAGACTTGGTCTACGAAAAGGATAGAGACAGGGAAACATTACAGACTTAGGTAGAAACCACAAACCCACATGACTTTGATAAGTTCAAGTGATAACACCAACATGTATGAAATAATCAATATGTAGATCGTTCATAGCAGAGAGGTCCTTCACATCTGCATCATTGAGACTAATCATTTCTTCATCTTCATGTGTAGGGGGAAGACAAGACTGAATGACTTCATCTTCGTCAAGAAGGAGCACATATACACATGTCTCCTTCTGCTCATCTAGATGTTGCTCTTCATCAAGGTCCTTGTAATGTCCCCCTCCAATTGATGACTCATTATCCTACACGACTCCCATAGTCTATAGTCAACAAAGAAAAAGGGGAGTCAAAGTATCAAACCCTAAAGAGATATTGAATAAAATAAATAATTATATTTTAATCAAGTGAGGGTTTGACTTGGTCAAGAAGGAAGAACTAGAAGAATCAAAGAAGAAGAATAAATAGAAGAGGATCATACCTCTTTAAGAATTATGATTTGATATGTATTGAGTGCTCTTGTGGCCAACATTTTCGTTATGGTTTTGGGAAAAACTCTTCCAGTGTAGGTTTAGTTTCGGTGGTGCAATACCCACCCTATCTAGACAAAGGAGAATTCATTTGGAGTCTTTATCTTGTGGTATTTTCTAAAGATCTTGAAGTATACTAGAGAAGAGTAGTGGGAGGATTGGAGAGCCTTAGTTTCTATGTTGGCATCATACAAGGTTTCCTGGTGTGTTTTGTAGCAGATTGTGTAGCCTCCTAGCAGCCAATAGTTTATATTCCTAGTCTTGTTTTGCAGTTGTTTTTACAACCACTAGAGATATTTGTATTGTTGTTCCCATTCATAATAATATGCCATATTATTCTTCTCTATTTATGTGTGTTTACCATGTGCAAGAGGAAAAAAAGAATGGGATTTTTCATCAAGGGGGAGGACAGACATAAGTGCCTCATCTTCACAAGGATCTTCTTTCCCTTGGTAGATTTCATTATGGAATTGTTCTCTGATAAAATGTTTATCTTAATCTTCAATGAGTCTCGATACTTCTTCAGGCATAAAAAATGATTGATCCTGAGATGGAAGTCCTTCCTGGTAGTTGTAAATTTTTGTCACAACATTACACAATGACTATACTCCGAAGTAGGAAATGGAAACCTCCCATGCCATGTTCAGGGTAGGTTTCTTCTCATAATTTTGAAGGATAGTATTGTACTCTTCCTTTCTTTGCACACAAAAACTGACCAAGAAGTCCTTATTATGGCATTTCTCAAGTAATTGTTCACAAAACTCATTGTCTTCCTGTATGTTTTCCTTGAGGCACTCAAAACTTTCCTCGTTACTATCATATTCAATATCTTACTCCTCAAATACTCTTTCATCAGATGTTAGGAGAAGTGTTTCTTTCAAACCTTCAACAAGATATGAAAGAAATGAACACCCTTGGAGAACTCCCTCAAGGTCTTGAATAGTATCTTCGAGCTTCTGATTTCTAGAGATCCAATGTTTAAGGAAGTCTTGGATGAGGATTATTGAATAATAAATACTTTTAGGGCTACAAGAATGTCTGATCCAATCTCTTTTCCTTTCTTCAATACATAAGAGAAACAACCGCACAATCATATCTTCTTGCTCTATGTTGCTATGTATCATTGATTCAACAAACTCAGTGACATGTGCAACAATTGAGGATGAATCACCGTCGAACTTAGGGACATGAATCAACTTTTTAATCATGCATTTTTTTGGATACCAATAAACAGACTGGACATCCAAGCCTTTGTATGCCACATGAAAGCGCCACATAGACATCTTTCCATCACTATGGTAAAAAAATTCAATGGAGTTCCCAGATGAGATCAAGGCTCATCAAAGGATGGAAAGGGGTAACCAAGAAAAGGTGGGTTCTTGGAAGGTGGAGTCGCCATATGAGCTTCAAGGAGATCTCATCAAGGGTGGAGGGGAATGTCCATCAAGTGGAGTCTCCATGAAATCGAGGGGCAAAGGATTCAGGATGGTAGCTTGCACAGGTTTCGTTAGGAATGAAGGAGGATTCAAAATGCTCCTCGAAAATGATGCCAAAATGTTATCGCACAAAATATGGGTTGGGAAAATCCCCAACCATACCACAAGATGGCGACAAATAGGAGAATACCTACTCACTGCCACATCAGATAGGTATTCTCGTCACTTTAGAGGTGAAGTGATCACCTCAAGGGGGGAATCCCAGGTGACCCTAGGGGAATGAAGTGGAAAGTGAGAGTATGGAAGTGACTCCCATATTGGTCAAGATACTAAATTAGAAAATCTTTTTTAATGAGTCTCAAGGATGGAGGATGGTTTCCATAGCCTTGGGTACCTACACTAGAGTGTTACACCTGCTGGAGAAAAGAAAAATAACCAAGATCCAAGCCTAAATGTCAAAGGGAAAAGCAAGTGAAGCATGTTGTCCTAAATTACAACAGTAAAAATATATATATATCAGCAATGGAATCAATCATTTACTATAGAAATAACCATCAAAACTATCAAGTAATTATTGGATAATGAAGCACTGAACCAATAGATAACTTTCCGATACTTTAGCACAAGATTTCATGGAGAATCATGGCTGCAAAAAAGATGTTTTATGGACAATTACAATGGAATTGGTGGGGTTGTATGCCCTTATACTCCCCAAATGTTTAAGCAAATTAACCTTGAAACCAAGAAAATAAGCAATAGAAACAAAGATTCCTTACCTAGTCCAAACATTAACAAGATAAATCTCTTTTTAACCAAGAAAATACACCATAGAGCAAGAAATAAACCTCCAGTAGAAACAACACATCATCCATCCATTAAATAGCCAAATCAAAACCATTACAAGAGAAAGTGACAAGAGAGATATGTAAAAATTCCCAAGTAGGGCGAAAATTTCAGCCAAGAGTGTCCTCTCACAATGGGAGAGCTATGTTAAAATGAAATAGAGATGATGTCTATTTATACAAATCCTCTAAAACATAGTTTGTCCACATTAAAAGGGTAAACCAAAAAGTAAGGGGACAACAACCCTTACTTTTCCCCTTTGCAATATAGAATTCAATTTAACTTTTAAAAATGCACAATAGAAGCCCTAAATTGACGTCATCCCTCTTATAGGGTGATGTTTTGGCACTCTT
>WSFP011596771.1:0-10014 GCA_009831015.1 Picea engelmannii | reverse complement strand
ACCTTTACTATAAAGTGGTGGACAATGCACATGTAATCCTACTACTATATGTTGACGATCTATTCATAACAGGTGAAGAGTCTCTCATCATCCAGTGCAAGAATGAACTAGCTTCTGAATTTGATATGAAAGATCTAGGTCTCATGCATTATTACTTGGGACTAGAAGTATGGCAGAAGCATGGTGAAGTATTCCTTGGACAAGGAAAGTACGCAATAAAGATCCTTCGGAAGTTTGGAATGATGGATTGTAAGCCCATGGACACTTCGATGAATATGGATATAAGAAAAACAAAGGATCCAGATTATGATCCAGTATATCCATCTCTATATCGATAACTAATTGGGTCATTGATGTATTTGGTAAATACTCGACCAGACATTTGGTTTGTTGTGAATACATTAAGCTAGTTCCAGGTGGAACGGAGACATGGGCATTGGATAGCTGCAAAACATGTATTAAGATATATTCATGGAACAATAAATTATGGTTTGAGATATACCGCATCCAGCAATATACAGCTTCATGGATTCACAAACTCAGATTGGGCAGGAAGTGCAGAAGACAAAAAGAGCACTTCAGGCATGTGTTTCATCTTGGGCTCAGCTATGATATCTTGGGGCAGCAGGAAACAGAAGTCTATCGTACTTAGCACAGCAGAAGCAGAGTATATGGCAGCATGTGAAGCATGCACAGAAGCAATATGGTTAAGGAAGTTAATCTCCAATTTATTTGATCAGATTCCAGAATCGACCATAATATATTGTGATAATCAAAGTTGTATAAGATTATCAGAACATATCATGTTTCATGAAAGGTTGAAGCAAATTGAGATAAAATACTACTTTATTCAAGATAAAGTCTAGGAAGGAGAGGTAAATCTTGAGTATATCCCCACTAATGAGCAGATAACAAATAACTTGACAAAACCTCTATCCAGAATAAAGTTTGCATATTTCTAAGAGAAGATGGGGATCGTGGAAATAAATCCCTTAGTTGAAAGGGAAGAAATGACTCTCCAGCTTGGGAGGGAACACTGAAATTATTATTGAAGACATTTATTTTTTAGATTGAAAAATAGTTCAGCTCGGACAGATTCTTTCCTATTCGGAAAGTGGATTGAGATTTCTAACAGACAGTGATTTCCCATTGTGGTTAACATGAGAAATGGTCCAGATTGTTGATGTATCAAAGACAGTGACTTCCCATTATGGTTAACATGGGGAGTGGTCTAGGGCAGTCTCTCTTATTGAGGGTTACTCAAGAAGACTGGCCCGCCTCGCCGGACAATGATTTCTCATTGTGGTTAACATGAGGAATGGTCTGTTTTGGAGGTTGATATAGGACAGTCTTTTCCTCTAGTGGTTAACAGAGGAAATGGTCCAAACAGTCATTCCTTAGGGTTTATACATTCTCCCCAGGGTGCACTTTGATTAGTGTAGGAGGAATGGCCCAGGGTGAGGAATGGTCCAGGATCAGCAATCAGGGACAGGCATTCCTTAAGGTTTATACATTCTCTCCAAGGTGCACTTTGATTAGTGTGGGAAGAATGGCCCAAAGTGGCGAATGGTCCAGGTTTAGAAGATAGGATAGTTATTCTTCCTTGCTTGAGAAGAATAGTCCAGATATCTCATTGTTCTACTCTGAGGGAAGATATTCTTTCATATCTCACAAACATGAGTGAAAGATTGGCCCAGATGATTCATTTTATTTTAACAATATTTTTCTATGCAGGTTGGCATCAGATGATTGTTATGGAGACTGCATGTCTCCAAACAATAGAGATATACTACTGTGGTGGATTTGTTCCACTGTTTGTAACTATGTGTCATAGTTTGAGTAGTTGCGTACTCCCATGGATAAACACAGGTCCTGTTCTATCAATTGATATTGTACCAGTTGTCATAGGAGATTATCCAGTTGGATAATAATGACGGTGCTCGTGATACTACCAATTGAATGGTTTGTTTGTGCTCAAGACCATACCTCCCTAGCTAGGAGGGAGTGTTGATATTATGGTAGCTTCAGGAGGTATGAACCTCTATTGTGACCTTTGACAAGATTAGAATGTTCCGGAAGGAAGCAAAGAAATGAAGGAAAATCTAGACAAGATGTCGGCTGCAGAAATATAATTAATATGAATTAATTAGTACCCAGAAGGAGAAGTCGGCCCCAGTAAGTCTGGAAAAATCATTATAAATATAGGGCGCCAGTCTCTCATTTGACACACTTCTCAGAATTGCAGAGAGCATTTTTTGCGCACTGCAGTCCAACAGCTTCGTGCGCAAATCTTGGGGAAGGTGTTGCGCCAGTTTCAGGGTGGGACTATCTGATCATCTTGGTTACTTCTTGCTTGGTGCATTAGCCTCTCTTGGCTATTGGATTGCTACCAGGATTCTTTTCTCTGTCAAGGTCAAGGTGCTCGAAGGGTGGCTTCGGCCTATGGTTGGGTGACAAGGGTATTGTCAATGGTAAAACGAGCACAATCTTTCATATTCTAACATATATCAGATGGATGTGAAGACCGCATTCCTCAATGTTGAATTTAAGAAGAAGTGTATACAGAGCAACCTCAGGGCTGTGTGACACATGGTAAGGAGTCTCATGTTTGTAGACTAAAGAAGGCTTTGTACAGACTCAAGCAGGCACCCAGGGCATGGTACTCTAAAATGGATGGATACTTGATGAGTTTGGGCTTCACCAAGAGTCATGCAAATCCCAACCTTTACTATAAGGTTATTGATGGTGATCCTTTGATCTTGGTGTTGAATTTTTATGATTTGTTCCTTACAGGAGCAGAAAGGTTCATTGTCAAGTGCAAGAGGAACTTAGCTTTGGAGTTCGACATGAAGGATCTTGGTTTGATGCATTAATTCTTGGGATTGGAGGTGTGACAAAAACTGGGTGAGATCTTCCTCGGACAAGGGAAGTACACAGTTGATATCTTGAGAAGATTCAATATGATGGACTACAAGTCCATGGCTACACCTATGATGAAAAATCTGAAGAATTTGAGTGATTCCGTTTCAGATTCATATCTAGTGGATCCCACTATATATAGGCAGCTGATTGGATCCTTGATGTACCTGGTTAACACCAGGACAGATATTTTCTTTGTTGTGAACACCCTAATCTAGTTTATGGTTGAGTCGAGGCACTTCCATTGGGTTGTGACAAAGCATGAGTTGAGGTACCTGCATGGTATAGTTGGATATGGTTTGAGATATGTCTCAGGTGGGGAAGTGAGGCTACATGGATTTACTAATTCTGACTGGGCAGGGAGTGTGGTAGATAGAAAGAGAACCTCTAAGTGTTGCTTCAACTTAGGATCAGCTATGAAATCCTAGGTTAGTAGGAAGCAGACTTGTGTAGCACTCGGTACAACAAAAGCGGAGTATATCACAACCAGTGTTGTAAGTCGTGAAGCAGTATGGCTTTGTAATATTCTTGCAGGACTATTTGATCAGGAGCTAAGGAAAAACTTAAGGCATTGTGATAATAAAATTTGTGTCAAGCTTTAGAAAAATCCAGTATTTTATGGCAGGTCGAAGCACATTGAGATCAAATGTCATTTCATTTGAGACATGGTACAAAAGGGAGCAGTAAATCTCTAATACATATCCACATATGAGCAAATTGCGGATATTCTCACCAAGCCTCTATCTAAGGAAAAGTTTGTATACTTCAGAGACAAGCTTAGTGTGATGAAGAATGTCTCCCTCACTAAGAGGGAGTTTTGATGTTTCTCCAGTTAGCAACATCAGGCAAACATTCTCCTAAATTGGTTATGTTGATTTGACCAAGGGAGAATGATACATTCACTCATGGGGTCATGTTGATTTGGCTATTGGTGAATGGCCGAGGAGAAATATTTCTCCCATTAGTCATGTTGATTTGACGAGGACTGAAAAATACTTGATATGCTCTCACATTTCCTGCTCAATGGTGGAGTGATCTATTTTTTATAGGGCAGTTTTGACTTGTTTACAAGTCTAGTATAATGTTGAAGATGTAGGCTCAAGAGACCTCTTGTGATGAGGGGATTCTCGGTGGATATACTAAACATTAGATCCCTATATTAATTATATGTGCATGTGAGGAGATGATACATCAACAAGGCTCATGAACAACTTTTATAGTGAAGAAGAAATGCCAAGAAAACAAGACAAACAATTAAAGAAACCATAGAAAGAATTAAAGAAGATATTGAAGACAAAAGAACAAGTCAGCCCCATAAGTAAATTAAGTGTGACTCAAATTGTATAAATAAAGTCTTGATCATTTCAGTTGAGACATAACACAATTACTCTTCTCATCAAGTGTGCCTTAGCGAGTGGCATACCAGCGAAAATTACAAGGAGTATTTTTTGGAGATCTTTTGGTGGTTCACTATCTTTGAGGGATCTTCCTCATGTAAGGGTGAATTGTGATAGGGTTTCTTATTATTGATGGTGATAAACTTGGATTGATTTCTTCTTAAGAAAAAATTTTGGGTTTTCTCCCAATTTTAGGTTTCCCAAGATAAAATCTTGTTTCTACTTTGCATGGCTATCTTTCTATGATTTACTTGTTTTCGCTGCAATTTATTTTGGTTGAGATTTTCAATTTGTAATTATTCTATGATGATAGTTGATCTAGGAGGATCTCAGTGGCCACCCACCTTTTCCAATTGGCTCAAAACAATTTTTTGGCAACTTACTATTTTTAGCAGTTTTTCGGTTCCAGAACTTCCAGGGCCATTTTGAGGGCCTAAACGACGCTTTTTCATGATAAGGACCTCAATGTTAAACAAAATCTTTGATTGAGCCACCTAAATGAAGCTCCTCATCAATACCTTTCCAAAAAGCTATTGTGCACCCTAAACGGAGATTGTATGCAAAAGTTACGGCCCCAGGAAGTTGATGTACTAACTTACCCCAACATGGCCCACATGACTTTTGGCGCTTCATCTCCTAGGGTTAGGTTTTTGGATGTATAGGGTTTTGGAATTTGTGTTTTAAAAAGGCCTTCAAAGCCTCATTGTACTCATATTCTTGTGAATGAGCGTATATGTCACATCTCTTCTCAGAGATAAGCTGCCACCATTCTAACAAGTTTGTATTCAGTCTACATTTTACAGTTTTCAGCATATTTCTTATTTAATAGAAACCAAGTTTTACAGTATCTTTGTTATTGTTCATTGTGTCTATGTGTTAATATTATAAATTTGTGGTTTCATTTTGTTCTACTCATAAATCTAGATCAATGGTATCAGAGTGGTCTGCTCCTTATTATTTTTTTTAATGCATGTCCCCAACGTGGTCAGGATATAGAGAGTTGGGTCTCGAGCTTGTTTCTCTTGAGGACAACTGCTCTCGCATGCCCAAGAAACCGTCCATGGAGGGAAAAAAGAAATACAACGAGACATGAGATCCTTTCAAAATGTTGCTCAAGGAAGCCCTTGAGTGACAGAGGAATGAGATGATGGACAACTTTGTACAAATCCTTCGATGTCTACCAACAAGCGACACATCCACCTCAAGCAGAGGCCTCGCCCCCTTAAAGGTATAGATCAATATTGATATTCCTATATTTGAAGGTCAAATAGATGCCGATGCCGTAGGTAAATGTTTAAACCTTCTAGAAGGGTATTTTTTTGTCCACAACTTTTTTGATAGAGAAAAGATTACATTTGCGCTCCTCAAGGTCGTCTGCCATGTCAAATATTGGTGGGAGACTTTCTGTGAGAAAAAGGAAATAGAGGGATCCACATTATTTGCAGTTGCACCCACTTTGGGTTCCTTCAGGAATGTTATTAAGGAACAATACTACCATGTTGGAATTTATGATGACTTGTACACAAGATGGCCCAAATTGTGGCAGGAAAGAGACCAAACAGTGCCAGAGTTCATTAATGGCTTCCATACCTTGCACACCAAGTTGGGTATCAAATATTTTGAGAGACATCCAGTGCTCAAGTACTGCGGTGGTATGCATAGATACATCCAGACATAAATGGATTTTTTGGACATCTCATCCTTGGGTGTGGCCTATCAATATGTCGTCAAAATCAAGCAGAAGTTGAAACAAAAGATGTGACAATTTGGGTCTGGGAACCCCTCACAATAGAAGTAGGGTAAGGGAATCCCCAAGACATAGACCAAAGGATAGAGAAAATATGGGAAATCTCAGGACAACCAGTCCAAGATGCAAGCAAAGAAGGATAATGGGAAGATGAAGAAAGATATTGAGAAGTGGTGCAACTTCTATAAGATCCCCTGGCATAACAATGTTGATTGTAGCTCAAAGTAGTCATTGGTGGTTGAGGTAAAAGCATCTAAATCAGATATGGGTTCCGACTCTGAGTCAGAACCAGAAAAGGGGAGACGACTAATTGACGTGGAACCCAATGCCACTATTTTTACCACCAAGATCCAGCTTGGTGAACCTAATGAGCTAGAAGAAGGCAAGTGCCTCTTCCATTCATAGATGTGGGTAAAAGGCACTCCACTACACTTCATCATTTATAGCGCTAGCCAGAAGAACCTGAGCTCAACATATTTCATCAAGTGACTAGCCCTGTCGACAACATTTCATTCGCAACCCTACACCATCAGATGTCTCTGTCAAGGAAGAGATCTTCGCATCAGCCAATAGTGTTGCATGTGGTATGGCATCAAGCCATTCAAAGATGAGGTATTGTGAGATGTTTCTCCCCTTGAAGTTTGTGATTTTCTTTTGGGCCAACCTTATTTATGGAAATGTCATGTTGTATATGAATCTAGGCCTCATAGTGTTATTATTCCTTTGAACATGAAATTGTACAGGATACTCGAGGTAGTCCCACCTAGTGTTATTTCCTTGATCTATGCCAAGCAATGCAGGAAGTTCATTTCTCAGACCAGAAAGTTTGTCTTCTTCATGATTCACTCTCAGAGTGAGCGAAAGGTTGCAGTCGCATCCATGGCCTCCATGGCCAACCTCTCCACATAGCTGAAGCAAGTGGATAGGGTCGTGGATGAATACAAAGACATATTTTCATCACCTATTGGGTACCTCTGCACTGTTAGGTCAAGCATCTCATCAATCTGACCCCCGACACACCGCTACCCAATGGGCTAGTCTATCATCGCTCCCTGCTAGAAAATGAGGAGATCAAGCGTCAGATCCAAGAACTACTCCACAAGGGGCACATCCGACCCAACTCATCACCTCATGTAATCCCAATCGTGTTGTTGCATAAGAAATATGGGACTTGGTGACTTTGCATTGATTACCAGGCCCTAAATAAAATCACAGTCATGAACCGATACCCAATTCCCCAAATCGGCGATCTCCTTGATTAGCTTAAGGGGGACGAATACTTCAGTAAGAATGATCTGAACTCTGGCTACCATCAGGTCCCAATAGAATCGACAGATGTATGGAAAATTAAGTTCAAGTCAAAATAAGGTCTTTTTGAATGGTTGGTCATGCCTATTGGTTTGACAAATGCCCCAACAACTTTCACAAGGATGATGGATGATATCTTGCGACCTTCCACTAATTATTTTGTGGTGGTGTATCTAGATGGCATCCTCGTCTACAACAAGACTTGGGCAGAACACTTGCAACATATTCAGCAGGCTCTGCACACTCTGCGGCAACACAAGCTATATGCCAACTTGGAAAAATTCTCCTTCGTCTTGGATAGGGTCCAATGCCTAGGATACATTGTTGATGCGCATGGTGTGCATGTTGATCCATCCAATATCCAAGTCATTTGTGACTGGAAAGCCCCAACCATGCTCACTAAGCTTCGAATCTTCTTAGGCCTTGCCAATTTCTATCGAAGGTTCGTGTTGGGATTCTCCCATATTGCATGGGCCCTCAGCCAAATAGCTAGAGGTGGTGGTAAGGAAAAATTTGTGTGGGGCTTGTCCCAACAAAAAGCATTTGATGATTTGAAGCAACGCTTGTGCTCCGCCCCAGTGCTTTCATTACCTGACCTTCAACGGCCCTTTGAGATCGAGATAGATGCTTCAAACTATGTTGTGGGTGCAGTCATCACTCAGCACAGCCACCCCGTGGCCTATCATAGTGAGACACTATTAGATGTCATCCGTAAGTACCCTACTTATGACAAATAAATGTACTCCATTGTGTAAGCATTCTACCAGTGGAGGCATTACATTCTCGAGAAGGAGACAGTCATCCACATTGATCATAAGTCATTGCAGTTCATGCAGAAACAAGGAAAATTGCAGAATGATCACCAACAGAATTTGTCCACATATTTGCAGCAGTTCCACTGCAACATCAAGTTTAAAATAGGAAGTATCAATTGATTCATTGATTGCCTCAGCCAACCTCTAGTCACGACACTCACCACAACGCTTGATTCTTGCGGTCACAAGACGTCTGGATGGCCCCACCTCTATGAGACAGATCTTGACTTCGCCAACACCAACCAGATGTTGGGTGCAAACACAGTTGTCACCAATTTCCATCTTCAGGATGGGATGTTGTGCCATCTGGGCCATCTATGTGTTCCATCAAGTGAGAGAGAGAAGTTGATTTGGGAATCCCACTATAGTCGAGTGGCAGGACACTTCAGCATGGAAAAGACAATGGCATTGTTACAACGACATTTCTACTGGCCGAAACTTCGACATGATGTCAGCAAGTATATATGGTCCTGCACTGCCTGAATTATTGCCAAAATGGCCATTAAGAAATGAGGCATGTACACTCCTTTGCCTACTCTTGACAGGCCCTGGGAATCCATCTCAATGGACTAGATGTTGGGCCTTCCATCCACCAAGCGGGGAAATGATTGTGTTTTTGTGGTTTTTGATCATTTTTCCAATATAGTGATTATGTCTGGCCATAAGAAGAGCATCACAATGAAGGCCACTGCCAAGCTCTTCTTTGAATGCATGTGGATACACTTTGGGATCCCATAAACCATTATCTCATATCAGGATAGTCGGTTCCACATCACATTTTGGTCGAGCCTCTGGTCATTGTTGGACACCAAGCTCACCAAGTCCATTGCCTTCCACACCCAGACGGATGGCCAAACTGACGTTGTCAACCAAATGATCGTGCACATCCTACACATGTACAATTCCAATCACCCCCGCACCTGGGATGAGAGTATCCCTATGTTCAACACAACTACAACAGATCCATACATAGCTCAACCAGCCACAACCCCTTTCAGGTCGGGTAGGATTTCAACCATTTAGTCCCATGGATGTTGCACTACCCCTTGCGGCCACCTAGGCAGACTCATCGCATGATCCAACTGGAGCTTATAAAGCCACCTAGTTCATTGAGAGGATCTAGCACATCCACCAATAGGTTCAAGATATTTTACAGAAGTCTAATTCCAAGTACAAGTAACAGCATAATCAACATCAGGTGCCACACCAGTTTCAGGTGGGAGACAAAGTTTGGTTGCACTTGCAGAAAGAATGCCTTACAATGCCTCATCATAAGCTTCCTCCACTCTATTATGGACCCTGAACCATCACCAAGGTTGTGGGTGACAATGATTTTGACCTCAACCTTCCCCCATCCCTTGGATTTCACCCAGTATTCAATATGGACCTCCTTCGGCCTTATTTTCCACCATTATTGGACACCTTAGAGATAGCAAAATAGTTAACACCGACAGAGCTCAAACCTGACTGGATGGAACAGGTATCCACTGATCATATCATGGACACACAGGTCAAGGGCACTCATGAGCAAAGGATCCATCTTTATCAGGTTGTCAAAGCAGGGCAGCTCCTGCACCAAGTCAAGTGGCTCACCTGGGGAAAAATTCAACAGAAATTTCCTCATCTAATGGGGGCACTCAACGCAATGGAGACTATTTCTTGCTAAGGGGGGGGTATTTATCCATGAGGATATCGATGACCACCCACCCTGTCTAAATGGCTCAAAACATTTTTTTGGCAACATACTATTTTTAGCAGTTTTTCGATTCCTGAACTTCCAGGGCCATTTTGAGGGCCTAAACGACGTGTTTTCGCGATCAGGAACCTC
>WSFP011596768.1:0-10014 GCA_009831015.1 Picea engelmannii | reverse complement strand
TATCACCAAAGTACTATGGCCCTTATAAGGTGTTGCAAAAGATTGGTACTATGGCATACAAATTGGAGTTGCTTGCATCTTCACGAGTACACCTAGTTTTCCATGTTTCATGCTTAAAGAAGTTTATAGGCGACAAGATCCCAATTCAAACTATATTTCCATAACTTGACGAAGAAATAAAAATCATATTGGACCCTGAAGCCATCACTAACACAATAATTTTCCAACTGAGGAATAGATCCATTTCAGAGTATCTCATTAAATGGAGGAAACTACCAGTTGAAGATTCCACTTGGGAAGATGAGTCTTTTATACAGAAGAATCCAGAGTTACTCAAGCATTGGGGACAACACTTGTCTCAAGGGGAGGGGCATGTTAAGCCCTAATATTGGCTCATTGCCCCTTAATTGGGGCATATTACATTAGTAATGTTATTTTATTTATGTTGTCTTTATTCCATTAGTTGTAATTATACCTCCTAGTCTCCTATATATACCAAGGAGACATTTTTATTTGGAATGATCTTGTACTTGAAAATTTAAGTGGGGTAAAAGGAGTTTTCCCCCTCGAAGAGGCTTATTATTTGATCTGTATTATGATTTGTAGTATGGAGTCCCCATGTTCAACCTACATATTTTTTGGGAGTCTCCAAGCCAGATGGCTCAGAAAAGTACCTTCTCTGATGCAGAGTAATATTCCTCTTCATCTGTAGACTCATCATCTCTATGAACTCTGACTTCTTTATTTCTACCTGTGAATTGATCTTGCACTAAAATTCATGAAAGTACAATCTCTTGAACATGTTCTTTATTCTCCTACTCTTCTTTTCTTTCTCGCGCTATTGCAAATCCTATGATCTCTGGGACCTATTATTTATTCACATGTTCTTTTTTTTCATTTATTCTCCAAACCTTCCTAGATATGACATATTTATTTTTCCCTGTAGTTTTTTCTTCATCTTGTACTATTGTCAATACTAAGAGTATGACTTTTGGATGTCCTTTATTCATCTAATCTTCTTTTTCATGTTCTTTTTTTCTTTTCCAAACCTTCTTATATATGATATCAATGCTCTTTCTCAAAGAAATATCCATCATGCTTCTACAATCACAAGATATGTGTCCATATTTTTGGAATTTGTAACATTTAATGTTATGTGGGGTCACATAAGAATTTCTTTCTTGAACATTTCTTCCATAAGACCTGCAATATGCAACCTTATGTATAGAGTTAATACAATAAAAACAATGAACATAAAAAAAAATTGCATACTTGGGAGTGAATGATCTTCTTTTTGGTGTAGTCCTTATGAATGCCTTCTTTGGTTGGTCATGATCTTCTCTTCTGTGGATTCCTTCATTATGGTTGAAGCTTCTTTGCTTCTTGAATGTGGTAGGTCTCGTTGAAGATGTATCTCTATTATACTCATTCTTATGTGATTCTTGTTGATGATGATTCCTTCCTTTGAGTACTTCTACATAAATCTTACTATTTTCTAAATTCTTCTTTTCTAGCAACTTGGAGGTCTTCTCTTCAACATTTTCTACGAATGATGTGGATATTTCTCTCTCTTCAATATTTGTTTTGAGCTTGACTACTTTGACTATCAATGTGACAACTTATTCTTCAAGCTTCTCAACCTCTTCTTCTTTCTTCATCATCTGAATCTTCATGAATTCTTCCATCCTCTTTGCTTCTTCAAGTTATATCTTCAAGGAGATGATTTCCTTTTCAATTTTTCTCTCTTCTTGACCAAATTCTACTTCAAGCTTATTTAAGTCAACAATTATTTCCTTAAGATGAGTTGTCAATATCTTCTCTCTCTTTTCTACTTCTTCATTATGTATTATTATTTTGATTTCCAAATACTTCTTCTGATCCTCGAGAGTTTCTTCAGTCCTTATGGCTTCTTCTAGTTGACCTTTTAACATCATGATCGTCTTCTTGACTTCTCTAGAGTTGGATTTCTATGATTATTCTTTCTTCAAAATATGATTCTTCATGACTTATTCTATTCACTTTGCTTCTTCAAGTTGGATATTCAATGCGATTATCTCATCTTCAATTTATCTTTCTCATTGACTGAAATATGCTTCATGATTATTTTTCTTTTTAATCTTAGGATTGTCTTCTGTCTCATTACTTTCAATCTTAAAATAAGGGAATTCAATTTCAATATGTCTGCTCTCTTCACAATTAAAGAAAAAATACTAACCTATGTAGGCTTCTCCATCATTTGAGTTGTCATCCACAACATATTTGGCATTATATGACTCTATGATGGGAGAAGAATAGATATTATGTAGATTATCCCAAAGTTATTTAGTTGATGAAAATTTTCCCACTTTGTTCTTTTCTGAATCAGGTAATCCTTCCATGATGAAATCCATTGTTATTTTGTTGTTTTTCTTCAAATCCTTATTGGTTGCAGTCTTTGGTTTCTTTGAACCATTATATCCTATAACAACTGAATACCAAATATCATAACCCTATGCCTGCCAACATGTTTTCATTATTCTACTCCATATATCATAGTCTAGACCATTCTGACCATTGAACATTGGTAATCCATTCATATTGTACTCCATGATATACCTTTCAGTGGTTGAACTATTTCTTGAAGGAACTAGTTCTGACACCAATTGTTCAAATATTGAGAGAGGGGGTGAATCGGTATGAGCACTTAATACCACTTTTAACCACTATATATATTCTTTCACTTTATCAACAATGTTCAATTGTTTATCATCAATGTATCATCTATGATTGGATTCAATATATATATCATAATCATGTAAACATAAGAAGCATCACATCAACATCACTTCAAGAACACTGTACACAAGTATTTACGTGGAAACCCAAATGGGAGAAAACCACAGAATGCTTTCTTATATATATCAAGAATTCATTCATAGGAAGCACCAACTTCCAAAATTCTCCAACAGCAACTGGAAGGAGGCTAAAACCCCCTATTCTTAGGATCCAACCTAAAGGAAGATACAACCCCCTGAATTCTATGGCTACAACCCCCTGATTTTTAGGCTCCAACCTAAAGGAAGCTACAACTCCCTAATTCTACGGCTCCAACTGGAAGGAGGATACAACTCCCTAATTATCCATCTCCAACCAGAAGGATGTTATAACCCCATTTCATTGCCTTGTCTTTCCTCCCTGAAGTATAGGTGTAGACCAATTGTCACTACCATAATCACTTATATTGTCACAGTCACTAGAACTAGCACTGTCACTACCACTATCACATCAACATGTAACCTATCATTATCAACCTGTCACTATATCCAACCTTTCACTAACCAACCTTTCCAACCAGTCACTATATCCAACCTTTCACTAACCAACCTTTCCAACCTGTCACTATATCCAACCTTTCACTAACCAACCTTTCCAACCTGTCATTGTCACTGATATTCAACTATATCCTCTCACATGGATCATATACCAAGGACACCTCTCAACTAGATGTCCAACATCACCAACACATGCCTCTACCAAGAATGTACCAAGATCACCAACATACCATCACAGATTATGTGTCTCAACCATGTACCAAACCATAAACATGTACCATACCAAGCATCAACAATGTACCAAAACCTATACCACAACAAGTGCATCAACCATGCACCAACACCTATACCAAAATCTGCATCAACCATGCACCTCAACCTGTACCATATCATGTATCACTCATGCATCAAACAAGTTCCATGTACCATGTACCATACCATGTGCATCAACCATGTACATCAACCATGTGCATAAACACCATACCATGTACCAATCATATACCATATCATTCCATCCTCCAAATACCAATAAACCAAGATATGAACCAATAATGTATCTTACCAAGTAGACCTCAATCAACATGTACCATGCATCCAATGATGTGTCTCAAGTCATAAAATGAAGCTCACAAACACATGCCTCAAGCATGCTCCTCAATATCACCAAGATACAACCTCAAAACACAATATACCAAGCCTCAAGTATGCACCATAACATGTAACCAAACCATACACCAAGATATCCAATAATGCTTCTAATCAATGTACCATAACATCACCAAGATGTATCATATCACATATTATCACCGCCATGCATGCACCATAACACCATAAATATAACCTTTAAAACTTACCTATGATCATGTAGCTTACTTGTTGTACTATAAACTGACTTGTAACTCTTCCACAGTCCTCAACAACCTAGTACCAACATCCCTTCACAACCCTTCACAAGCTTTTCACAGATTTGTGACTTCCTTTACTACTACCTGTGGATATCTGTGCTTTTATCCATGGTAGTCTATGTACATTCGTTCCCTTCTGACCTGCAACTTGCGGATACCTCATAAACTAGAGTTACTCATGTTTTTTTAACTCTGATACTTTCACCTTCAACCTTCCTTTACAACCTCAGAAAATTGTCGTCACAAACTAGCCAAAATATCACAATACTAGACCATACCATTCACAAGATAGATATTCAATTGTAAGTGTGTATGTACTTATGAGAGACTCCTTAAGGTGTTTATATAGTAACCTTTCTCCTTACTTTAGGGATTTCTTGTTGCAACCACTTTACCCTTTGACTAAGACTTGTAACCAACCAAGGGATTCTTGACCACTTTTCAGGGCTATCGATTTTACAAGGCTATATCTCCCTAACCGTGAGGAACCACGTGGCATACCACATATCACTAGATTTTCTAATCTATGAGTTTCTAACCTATGATGGAAACTCAATTCATCTATTCATCTATGAGTGTCTAACCTGCAATTTTATTTCCCTTCATGTCCATATTCCTCAACCAACTTTGGGTCCCATAACCACACCTTTGGGGCTACATGTAGACTACATCAAATGCACCCAACTAATGCATCATCAATATCGATCATACAAATTTCAATCAACTGTCCAACAATCTTATCCACATATTTGGACCTCTCTGAGGGTTGACATTAATCTCTAAAGGTTGATATCAATGAAAAACAACAGTCCAAACCAACTATCCAACAGTGTTTCTAACTTATCTCCTCATAGGTTTACTCAAATTTCAAGTGTAAGAACTCACGGGAAATAGGATTAAATTCCACATGAAAAAAGTACCCACGATGCATACTTTTGATAGACCCACAATGAGGCAAACTGAAAATACATCAAAAAATGTGTTTCTTGAAATTTTCAATTTATCTCACTATGGGTCTATCAAAAGTATGCAAAGTGGGTACATGTTGGATGTGAAATTTAATTCCACATCCAACAAGCGTGTACACTTGACATTTGAGTAAACCTATAAGAATATAAATTGAAAATACAATTAAAAAGTAGTTTTTCTCTCCCTCCAAAGTTATTTTTCCTTATGGTTGACATCATCATCTTGAATCCTATTGGTTCTTTTAAAGTTGATGTTGATATCACAATTTTTGTTTTTAGGCCCATTTTTTTACCTTGAAATTTCTCTAATGAGATCTTTCACAAGATTCTAACCATGTTTTTGGGTGTTGCATCATGGCATGTTCTTTAATTACCTCCTTGAGACCACTAATGAAAAATTATTTTAGAAAGGAGTCAAATAGGCCCTTTGTGTGGATTGTCAATTTCTCAAAGGTGGCAATATAATCAATAGTTATTCATGTTTGATGTGATTTTGTTTTTTGTCCCAAATATTGAGTATCATTTTCAAAATAAGCATAAAATACCTACACAAACTATTTCCAAGAAGTGTAGACTTCATAAGCTCGTATACCCTTTCCAAGATTTCTTATCCAAATCGAATTCGAATAAGAACAATTGGCTATGACACGGGATCTACGAAAATGAACACTGACAAGGTTCAAGGTTATGGACAATGAAGGAGACTTACTTGTTGGCATGAAGGGCCCCATGCCATCATGAGCGATGTCCATCCTTGCATTCAATTAAAAACATAAGGAAAGCACAAGATGTAAGGTTAAGGTAGAGTATTCTCGTAAAAGATAAAAAAAAAATGGTTTATTAAAAAAATATCATGAGACCTATTCCCCTCTATAAAAGACAAAAGGAAAAGGAGGAGGAGGACAAATGAGCTTGGGGAAGCTAAAGAGTTCGGGATGTTTGACCTTCTAGCTATCCCCACAGCTGAACTTACCTCCTATATGCTATATATTTGAGAGGAAAAAGAGGTTCTTTGGATGAAAAGGAAGATGAATGGTGCCAAAACTTTTTTGAGGAGCACAGAGATGAACTAGAGAGCTTGTAACTTACCCATTAACACATAATAAAGAGCCCAACCAAAGCCAATTGAATGTTGGTTTTCCCATTTAGATTTTCAAGGTAAATCATGTCTTCATTTGAATTATTTTTTGTTCTTTTGTGGACAAGTAAGCTACTATGTTAATTCATTTTTTTGTGCTTTATTGAGTTATTGGTTGCTTCTAATGGCCGATCTATAGATTCTAAACCTCCATTGAGTAGTTAATGAGCTAGTTTCTTAGTATTTTTTTGTGTGGGAGGTTTTTTTGCATAGTACAATGGTTTAATGGTGGATATATATTCCAATAGCTATTTTCCCTCCACCGTTGAGTGAATTCGAAAATGGGAAATCAATGGTCCCATTTCAAATCTATTACAAAAGAATAGATAGTTACTAATTGGTTTTTATGGTTTTCATGGTTGTTTCCAGTAAATAGTCCACACTCCATAAGCCGAGTTGGTTTTGTTGGATAATGTTTTCTCTTCCTCCTAGATGCCATCTCTTCATCATTTGGTCATGTTCTCCCCATTCCTCAAGTCATATTCTCCTCTAGGCTACTCAATCCTTGGTTGGCTTGTGTTCTCTAGTACCAAGAAAACATTTTTATTGCTTTATGCATTTTTTCTTTTCCCAAAATCCTTACAAAACGTTTTTATTGTTGCATAGTAATTTATTCATTTCCCATAATCCAAACACAATGTTTTTCATTACTCTAGGAAATTGTTCTTTGCCCACAAAACCTACAAAATGCTTTTATTTCTGCAAGGGTGTTTGTTCTTTACCCATGAGCCATATAGTGTTTTTTTCATTGTTGGGAAACTCAATCCATTTTTTGAGCATATTTCTTCATTGTTGGGTGACTCGATATATTTTTCTAAGTGTTCCTTTCATTGGTAGGTTGTGTAAAAGAGTCTTTGGTCAGCTGGTGTGGTTTTAGATGGATAATTTTGGGTTTTAAGATAGTCTTGTTGCATAAAATTAACACTTGAGTTCCACCTCCATGCTTCCTTTATTTTTAATAAACCTAAATTATTTACTTATGAGTGTCAAGGTACTTATCTATGTTTGGGTATCCAAGAAGAGTGTGTCACAATTATTTTCTTCTAATCTATGTGTGAATGGAATAGTTACTCTATGTTGAATGAAATCAAGAGTCTTCTGGTGTGAATGAGTATGAGCACCCATTCAAAGTGGTAATACAAGTCTAATTAATTTCATCTCCCGAGGTTCCCTTCCAAGCTTATATTGCAGTGAAATGAAAGACATAAGTTTCCATTTTGAATCATAGCCTTTGTCAATGTCTTCTTCTTGAAGGCAATTGAAGAAACCTCAAGGACATTTATCTTTTTCTTCGGAATATGAGTTGGTGAAAATGGATAAGATATAAGCCTACCATTTATAAATCAAATACCAATGTTTTGAATCCAAACATAAGACCCCCATGTTTAGCTTGTGTAGGTCATTAGTAATTCCATGAAGAGAGAAATAATGTTCCATTTGGGTAAACCAACCCAAGGGATTGGAACCATCAAAAATGTTCATGTATACCTTTAGAAAGTGATGCCATGAATTGTGATCTTGAAAGTGTGGGAAGGGAGAGCATCCAAAAAGACGTTTTGAGTGGCTTACACTTTGTTTACTAGGGATTCGTCCTTAGTTGGATTGATGCGTGAATCTGATATTTGGATACCCTAGAGGGTACATATCAATTCCAACACATAACCTTGTTTTTTCATTGTGCCAAAAAACTCTTGTAGTGAAGATTCAATGTTAGAAACCTTGGCTTCAAGATATTGGTGCTTAGAGGGTAGGTCCCAATTTTGGATCTTCATGTTTTCCATGTTGCGAATATGGACCATGGGACCACCTAAGATTTTTTCGAAGTGTTATTCCCAACTTATATCCCTATAATTAGTGGCATCATAGGAGTATTTTTGGATATACCATGAACATTGTCCTTCCATTCCCACAAAAAAATGGTTACGGGAGAGTTGGACCTACATAATCAGTATGACATAAGGAATATTTTGAGATCTAGTTCTTCCATGATGGTGTTGGCAGAACCCAACATATTTTTTTTCTTCTTTTTTGATGCATGTGAGAGTATCACTCCTTATTGAATATTACTACACTAACAGAATTTCCAAATTATTTATGGATGAAAAGATGTAGGAATTTCACTAGCCAGCTACATAGGCTAGAATTTGTAGGGCCCTAATGATAGAGAAGTGTCAAGTTATATAACTCTCTAATATACCAAATAAATTCCAAAAATAGTACTTGGCCAAATATTTCACGACACAAACTAAGAAGAATAGACCATACCCTTAGCCATACTACACAATACCTTGTGTTATAGCATCTTTTGCCCAATCATTGCATAGATGCAATTATTGAACTAAATTGTGTGTCCCATTCCTACTTGTAGATCAAAATCTCCCTCAATTCCTCCTCAAAATATTTTAAAAACCCCATTTTTCTAGCCATACACTCCCTGAAAATTGACAGAGCGTGTATGCAACTTTTCATGCACTTGATTCTTTTCAATAGCTAGAGTATGCATTTATTTGGCACAAAAATATAAAATTACAATTCTCAAGAAGAATTCATGGATTTCTTCAGTTCCTTACCTCCTATATCCCATGTATAACTACTCCAACCAACTTTTTGGAGTAAAAATTTATGCCATGGGGTAGAGGAGATGGAGGAAATCCTAGAAGCATCATTATGCTAGAAAAATTTGCTAAGTCTGCAAGCCCCTTCTTAAGTTTTTAATACTTCTCCCTTTGTTTCTGGAAACCCTTGTTTCAAACATTCTTTCTCACTTATCTCATTCAGGAAGAGACTCCTTCTCTTTCCCTAACTTGTTCAGAGCGAGGATTTAGGAGGTGTGAGGCTTATTTAGTGGCCCAAACAGAGGAATATGGACGTCGATTATAGAGCAGTGCCACAAAATATCAGGTGATATCTATATATGTTATTTATTGTTCATTTTTAATGAGAACTCTCTTTCTTGTCACAATTTCATGTCATTTATTTATTGTTGTAAACTTTGTATGCATTTGATCATCTTGAAACCGACATCCTAATCATAGGTACTAAAAGTAATTAAGAATTGGTTATTGTAACTACCTCTATCACAACATTGTCTCTTTGTGAGTGCATATTGACAAGGAAAGCGTTGGAGCAAAGGACTTGAGAAAGGATTTGTGAAAGAAGTCTTCGTTGAACGTTGGAATCCAAGTAGGTGTTGTTTCTGCTCTTATGTAGTTAGTTATTTATTTGTTTGTAACCACTTCTTTCAATTAAATATTTTTCTTGGGGGGCATCTACTATGTCTAATATTCTAGACCATATCATAAGGGATTTATTCCCAAAACACATTGGTATTGATAATGATCTCCCTAAGTGTTGTTGTCAGTATACTGTAGAAACAGGATGACTGCATGTCTATGCAAGGTTAGTTTTAAGTGAACCTAAAGGGATTTCAATATACCTAAGGGTACGTGGAAGACAATTGTCTATATAAGTATTGTCTAATGTGGTAATACTTGAAGGGGTACCAATAGAGGTTACAAGGGTGTCTAACTAGATGACATGACTGTTATAACCCTAAAATGCACCATACAGGTTTACCTGGCATCAGGCCAACTCATGCCTCTTCCTAGCCAAAGCTATGCTGAGTAACTCCTCAAAAACCACTCAAAACAAGCAACCCGCGCCCTAACTTCTCACTGGGCGCGGGCATCCGC
>WSFP011596749.1:0-10015 GCA_009831015.1 Picea engelmannii | reverse complement strand
AAGTGACATTTTGCACTTTAACCAAAGTCAAGTACAAAATAGAACATAAAGTACATAGGACAAAGGCAAATGTCTCTCCCACATGTGCTAAGAAGGGATAACACATGGGGAACACCTCCCAAGGTACACAAATCAACAACTAGAACATTTAAAATTACAACATGCCAGAAATAGGTGTAATGTTTTTAAGATCTGTAATCTTCGGAACAATGCATGCAACACTGTACTGTAAGGTGCTTATGGTGAATAGTTTATGAACAGTTATACAACAAATTATTTAGTGTGATATCAAGCAAGTCATTTAGTGAAACAACCCATTGATTTATAGCTTGATGGTGTTTGGATCATAAGTGATGGGAAACATTGCAAAAATAGAATTAGTAAATGTCAAATACCATCCAATAACCTTTAAACCCTGAACATATCAAATGACAACCAGCTTGGGTACATAAAACTTTGATGTGTGTTCCCCTTAACAAGTTGTTCCAACAAATTCCCTATCGATTTGCAGCTTAGATGTGTGTGGAGTGTTTTTTCAAACAAAATGTTGCAGAAATGAAACGGATTACAACCAGATCGTTTAGTATCTTAAACCCAGATGTGAAATAAGCAAGCCCAAACCACTTGCCACTTTTCAGAATTTGCCAGCATTAGTCTTTAGATGAAAAAATTCATACATGAAAGTTCAGACCTATCAAATGATCAACATCTGAATGCAAGATCTAAACAATATTAAGCTAGCTCAATAATTCTATCAAAGAGAAAATAGCTAGCAAGTGCAAAGCATAGTGTTAGAAATTAAGGGCAAAAGCAGTAGGCTAGCTAGAAACAAAATTATTTTTATAATTTTCAAACCATTAGCTACTGCAATTTAAGATCAACAAAGCATTTAAAATATTCTGAGGCATACCCGAACAACATGAGTAAATAAATAACATACATAATTCAAACCTGAGTATTACCATAGCTGTAGAAGAGGAACAAATGTACCTAATTAGCTGTTGTCACCTTCCTCCAATGTATGCTCAGGAAAAGCTTAGTAGATCATGGATCAAACCCTCAGGGTAGATCTCATCATGATCATAGGGACAATGCCAAGATAAACTCTTAGGATAGGAAAACAAAAACAAACTCAGCAAGCTGAAAAGCTACAGTCCAAGCCACTGTCAAGCAATAGGGCTGAAAGCAAAAAATCACTGTCCAACCTAGGGCTGGAAAGACAAAGCCATAATCAACACATTCAGCCTAACACGGGTGCCTTCTTCAAGCTGAGATAGATACCAACGGTTCAATATCAGCCACAAAGTAAGAATACCAAAGTGGCTAACAGAAAAATAAGGTGGCACAACAAACCACAAGGGAGGCACAGCAAACCACAGGGGCGGCACAACAAACCATTAAGGCAGTATCATCTGACCACAAGGGCGACACAAGTAACCTCAATGGCAAGTGCAAAAACAGTCACGGCTAGTAAAGCTAACCCCACGACAGGCAGGGAAGACATCAACAGTCCAAAACAACAAACACAATTAATTCTGGCTAGCAGGGATAGACCCACAACAGGCTGGCACACACAAGAGAGACTTGAGAAAGACCTTGTAAACCTGACCAAAAGAGCCGCAACAAACCTCAGTCTCAACGTCAACTTGGAGGAGGTAGATCGCATGCATCAAGTGCGTGTAAGGGGAGGGAGAGACCACTCCTTTATATAGATTGTAGGTAGGTAAGGTAGGGCTAACATATTAGTCCACTTCCCATAGCTTTAGGGTTAGGTTAATACCTAACAATAACAAATAATATTTTACCAATTAAAATATCAAGTGGTAAATCAAAATAGACCACAAGTAAGTCAGCAAGGTAATAAATCAAATTGATAAGGTGGGTTTCAAGATCAAGGCAACCAACTTTCTTTAGGAAGAAGTAGGGTCCAATATAGAAATTCAAACCAACACATAAACATAAATTTAGGAGGGTCATAACTCAAGCAATGGGTTTCATCAATAAACAATAAGATAAAGTCAAAAGTCAAGTCCTTCTTTAATGGCAGTTTGTCCATATGAGTCTCACGATATAACTTATAAGCTTTTATCATCCTAGCATATGTGGAAGGCTAATGACGTGATCATGCCTTTCTTTTTGACTGCTCCTAGGTCACATGGACCATTCCGGGAGAGAAGAAAGTCACACATCATCTCGGCTTGGTACTTAAACCAAGAAATTGCCTGGTCTTAGACCAGGATACCCCAAAACACATCTTGGGGCCCTAGAATATATCTAGGGGCTTAACCACCAAGGTACACAACCAAGGATCAATCCCAGTGCTAAGCAAGGATTCCCAGGAACACATCCATGGGCCCTAGAACACATCTAGGGACTTATATAATCAAATTGCTTGGTTCCTAACCAAGAACCCCAGAAATACACTGGGAGCCCAACTAGGGTCTTTTGCCATGGCTCTAACTGCTTGGTCCTAGACCAAGAACCCCAGGAGTGTACTGGGGGCCCTAGATCACAACTAGGGTCTTTGCCATCTTCCCAGAGAATGGCTCTTGCAACTGCATTAATTTTAACAAATAGTAAAATAATCAATGAGGAAAACGGTTAACACAAATAGATCCAAGCCTAGCTAGAGATGAAAAATATGACTTCATAACTTGGATGAGGAAAATCTAGATCTAGGATCCCATTAGACCCATGTTCACTGCTTGGGAAAACAACCTTGGCATGCTTTCCAATTGCGCACCCTTTGCATATTCGCTACTGCTCAAGGCTGAACTCTGGAAGACTTGTGACTATCTCCCTCAGAATAGGAAATGCTCTATAATGCAGGTACCCCATCCTCTTTTGCCATAACTCACACAAGTTTTCTGTGTTATGAACTAGGGCTTGAACATGAACTAGGGCTCGAACAGGTTCACCCTGTAACCTTTACAAGTGTGCTTCCCTAACCTCGATCACTTGAGTTGATTCTGGGCCAGACTCCTTCGGTTTGATAAGGACTTGCTAGTCCTTGAACTCTACTGCAAAGCCCTTATCTTCCATAACCGAAACTGAAAGAAAATTCTTCCTGAGACCTAGAACAAGCCACACATTGTCAAAATCTAGAAAAATACCTGACTTGAGTTGGAAAGGAATGGTACCAACTCTTGCTACTGGATACTTGGCATCATCATCAAGCTCAACCTGAACTCTTGAGATGTGCTATTTTAGACTTGAAAATAAATCACGAATTGATGTCATATGCCTAGATGCTCCACTGTCCACATACCAAGCGTTCCTCGGAACCGTACTGGTAGAAAGGCAAGATACCATTGAGAAATCCTTCTCGAGCTTGGAGGTAAACTCTCTCATCTGAGTTTCAGTTGAGGCTGCTACCTAATTCTGCTGCTGCTTCCCTTTACCTTTCTTCTCTGGACACTGTGGTGCATAATGGCCGTGCTTATGACATATGAAGCACTTGATTTTACTCAAGTCCTTCTTCCTTGGATTTGAGGTTGACTCCTTAATCTTTCCCTTACCCTTGCTAGGTCCTTTACCTTTGCCCTTCTTTGTTTGACCAGTTAAGGCTAGGTTGACGTCACCATCCTTCTTGCTGGCCTTTGACTCCATCTGAGTCTCCTCTTGAATGCATTCATCCCAAAGCCCTTCAAATTAAGAAGGTTCTCACGAGCACAAATACCCTTGACAAATGGTTCCCATGAAGCTGAGAATCCATTCAGTGCCATGTTCACTAGTTTTGCATATGCAATCTTCTCCCCAACCGCTGCAAGTTGATCACGAATAGTCGTGATCTTCATTAGGTAACCGGTGACTAGATCTGATCTGGTCATCTCTCTAGATCTGAGTTTGTTCTGCAATATCATCTTTCTGTTTATGTTCTCACTTTGGTAAAGGCTAACCAGGGTATTGAACATCTCTTTCGTCGTTGTCTTCTCAGATATGTGAGGAATCAAATGATCCTTCACGACATCCAATATCATCTTCTTGGCCTTGACTTCCTTTTTCTTGTGGGTTGCCAACTGCTGTGGATTTGAAGGCACAACATCCTTGACGATATCCCATAGATCATTTTCTTTCAATTGCAATGTTATCCTGACTTTCCAGGGCAAGAAGTTGGAGGCACCATCCAATCTGTCCTCAAATATGGGATTAACGGCTGCCATCTCTGAGATCTACTGCACAAATTTCTCAGATCTGAAACTAAAATAAAAATCTGCTCTGCAAGAGTGCTTAGTCCTTCAAGCAACAATAATGAAACCCTCTAACTACTGGTCCTTGTTTCTGGTAGTTGATCTACTGCTGTAAATCTTTTAGGATCTCAATCAGAGATGTGCTCTGATACCATGTAAATTTTTCACAGCCTTAGGTGATTAAAGTCCTTATGATCTCTATCAAACAAATAGATTGCTGGATTTAATTATTGCAGAAATAAATTTCAGACCATAGCAATAATCACACAATAGCTGAAAAAATGAACAGCGAAAGCAATAAATGAATAACACACACACACGATGATTTTCCCTTTCAAATTAGCTTATCATTCCAATGATCAAAGCTTACAAGGTACCTCCACAGTCTGTTAACTGTATGGTAAACAAAAACACTACAAAACAGAGAAGTATAACCCGCTGAAATAGAAGTATGGCTCTGTTGAAGAAAGAAGGCAACAACTACTGCTGTACGACTGTACGATGCTGTTGCTGTACGGATTCCCTCTTGCTGTTTGCTACAATGAATCTGCACTTTTTCCTCTCAGATGCACTTCCTTCTTCTCTTGGTCTCCACCTCTCTCACGTGTATTTTTCTCACACTCAAATGTTACATTTATAAGCTGTCCAACCACCTAATACAGAACACAAATAGGATACAAACTCTAGAAGTCAAATACAACATTACTACAGTAGTGGATGAAGACAATTCCAATGTGTCTTCTTGACTTGTGCACTATAAGACGAAAGCCATCAAATATGACTTTGTGCTAGAACATAAAAGCCATCAACTATGAAATGTCTCGAACCATTTCCTGCATGTTCATACTGAGGCCTGTGCAAGAAATTTCTGTCTGAGCTATATTTCTCAACAATGCGCCTTCTTCTCCCTATATAAGATGAAAAAGTGGAGGTTACAAAACAAGCTAAGATTAGCCTCAACCGTGGTGCACCTCACATGCTCATGCGTGTGATTGACATGCGTGGAATGCATACGCCATGCATGATGTGCAACTCCCAAAATAACTATGCCATGCATGTAGTGTAGCTCCTAGAGTAGTGTGCCACATGCAAGAGGGAATTTCTCCCAGAATAGTGCTCCACATGCATGAGGGAATCTCTCCTAGATTAGTGCATCATGCATGCCTCCCAGAATAGTGCATCATGCATGCGGGAATCACCCAAGGTCTACATGCACCCTACGTGCATGGGGATCTATGCCATCCAGAATAGAACATGCATGCATGCACCTTACTCATGCGGTGATGTGCCCTCTCGTCCATCATGTTTTCATAAGCAACTCACGATCTTTGCATTAAGATCTCCCTCACACATGTGTGCCCTTCCTCCAACATAAGCAAATGAAAATGGAGAACACAGTTAAAGCAACTAGGTAAACTAACAAGAGGGACGCATTATGAGCATGTATTGTGTTAGTGTTTGTAGCTTAGACATGTATTTCCGCAAGGGTATCTACTTGTGGAAATCGTCATTAAATGTATCCTATGCTTTTTCTAGAGTTCACTTTATTAATTAATTAATAAAGTGAACGCCTTTTATTAAAGTGACTTTTAATTAATAAAGTGACTAAGTTGAGTCACTTAATGATTTAATTAAGAGAGAGCCATTGATCTCACGGTTAGATCTTGACCGTTGAGATTAGGTAAATGGCTCAAGTCAAAGTTATAAAAGACAACAAAGGGCAAAGGACAAAGATACATTCATTATTCACAGTGAGTGAGTAATTGGGTGAGGGAGAAGACAGAGCAACAACAACAACAACAAGTCAAGGGTAGCAGAACAACTGCACACAAATCGAGGCAACTGGTGCCGTACAACATATCCGTATAGCAGCTACCAACAACTAAGTCGACCACACGTTTGAGCTGTGGCAATTATTACAACAGATCCGTTTGTACAACAGGCCGTACAGGCTATATGGACTGCCTCTATGATCAGTAGCATAGATTACCAGGCATTGTAATTTTTTAGGTTTGCAGTGATTTGTGGTTTTTCTCTTTCAGAGCCATTTTCTCTGTCAGGGGAGCTCTTGTAAGTTCTGAGGATATTTGAATGAAGAACCAACCTTGAAGAGAAGAAATAATTCGTACTGTGTGTTTTGCTTTTCTAGTTTTCGCTGCATTAAAGAGTTAATAATTCTAGTAAAGTAATCTATATTTGATATATTTGCTTAGTTTGTTGGTTTTTATGAAATTAACATGGTATCAGAGCTCTTGCTCTGAGAGAAAAGTAGATCCATTTTATTCAGTGCAGATTATTACAATGAGCTTGAAGGACAAGGCTCAAGACAACCATGTCAATCATCAGTGTGAAGGTTGAGAATCAACTATATGGGGTTTCAAAGTTTTTTCCTTGGAAGGTAAGACTGATATTGCTTATGAAGGAGCAAGACTTGTGGGATGTCGTGTCCAGTGGAATTCCAGTGCCAGGAGAAGGGATGTAGCCAGAACTGGCAATGCAGGCACCCTAGAGAAGAAATATATAAAAGCATAGAGGGTGGTGCTTGAAGATGTCAAGGATCATCTGATCCCATATGTATCAGAGAAGACGAGTGCCAAGGAGATGTATGATGCCCTAGTATCACTTTTCCAAAGTGATAACATGAGTTGGAAGATGATTCTCAAAACCAAACTCAGAGAATGCAGAATGATCCACTCCGACAATGTGACCAACTACCTTATGAGGATCACACAGATCCGTGACCAGCTCGCAGCCATTAGAGAGGCGGTATTGGATGCAGAGCTAGTAAATGTTGCTCTGAATGGGTTCACCAAGGCATGGGAATCATTCATCATGGGCATTTGTTCTCGGGAGAAACTTCCCAAGTGGTAGAGACTTTGGGATGAATGCATTCAAGAGGAGACTCGGAAGGAGTCCAGATCTGGCAAGCATGGAGGATGTGGAGGAGATGAAAACTTAGCCCTTGTCAACAAAACTAAGAAAGGAAAAGGGAATTTTTTTGTCAAGAAGGGTGACAGTTAGGGAGAGGGGCAACAGTCTGGGCACAAGAGAGACATGAGCAAGATCAAATGTTACATTTTCCATAAGAATGGCCACTTTGCTTCTCAGTGTCCACAGAGAAGGAAAGGCAAGGGGAAGTCGCAGACATTTGTAGCGACAACAGAGGCCCTGTTGAGTGAACGTGCATCAAAGTTCGAGAATAATTTTTCATTCGTGTCTTGCCTTTCTATTTGCACTACTCCCAGCAGTGCATGGTACTTGGATGGTGGCGCATCCTGCGATATGACAAAGGCTAGAAAGCTGTTCAACAGTTTATCAGAGGAGGACTCAGAGCTCCACATAGAGCTTGGCAACAATGCCAAGTATGCAGTGAGGGGTCAGGGGACAATGTATTTCCAGCTTGACTCAGGAGGATCCTTTGATGCACAGGAGATACTGTATGTACCTGGCCTAAAGAAGAACTTGTTATGTCTAGACACTGCTTTGAGGATTGGATTCCGGGATGGGAACCTATATAGACTTCAGGGCTAGCCTGTTCAGGCATTGATGCACATCGGTGAGAGCTTGTGCAAGCTGTGGCACAGGAGGATGGGACATCTCCATCCCAAAGCTCTACCATTATTGAGGCAGATGGTCACTGGGCTTCCAAACTTCAGTCTGGATCATCAGGGGTGTGCAGAGGTTGTGCTCTTGGCAAGAATGCTAAGGCATAATTTCCTAGCAGCGAGACTTGATCCAAAGGCATTTTGGATTTGATACATTCCGACGTTGGTGGGCCTCTGTCAATTGCTTTAGTGAAGGGCACATCCTATTATGTGACCTTCATTGATAACTTCTCTAGGAAGATCTGGATTTACTTCATGAAGACCAAGGATGAGGTCTCCAGTCATTTCAGAGAGTTCAAAGCTCAAGTGGAGAACATGATAGGAAGGAAGATCAAGGTGCCGAGGACAGACAATGGGGGTGAGTACACCTCCGATGAGTTCACTGATTTCTGCAAGGAGGCAGAAATCAAGAGGGAGAAGACAGGACTACAAGCTGCAGCAAAATGAGGTTGTAGAGAGGAAGAACAGGTCCAGCGTTAGTGCAACGAAAGCCATGATCCATGATAAGAGTTTGCCTTTGTTTCTGTGGGCCGAGGCATGCAACACAATAGTGTATTTGCAGAAGAGGAGCCCACACCGAATATAGGGGGATAACACACCGGACGAAACATTCACATGCAGGAGACCTAAGATAGGCCATAGGCCATAGGATTTTTGATTGTCTAGTCTAGATCCACATCCTTGTGGAGAAGGGGACAAAGTTGCATCCCTCAGGAGAGAGGGGCATCTTGGTGGGTTACAATGAGGATTCAAAGGCCTATAGAGTCTTCCTGACAAATCGACAAAGGACAGTGGTGAGCCGAGATGTCAAGTTTGAGGAAAACTTAGCATCTAGGAAATCTTAGGATTTACCCATAGTTGCAGAGTGGCCACAGGAGGTGGGCCCAAAGGATGAGCCGAGAGTAGAGACTTCCAGTGCAAGGAGTGTTAGATTTTTAGCTCGAGAGGTACTCCGCATGTTTTGTCTTTTATGTGGATGTAACCTTATGTTGACACTACTAGGCACTTAACTTTGTAATGGGTTTTTATAAAGTTGTTATAAAGTGGTTCTTTTATTAAAGTGACTTTATAATAAAGTGTACCTTCTAATTTTAAAGTGACTTTATTTCATAAAGTGCACTTATGTAATAAAGTGAAATTACTTTAATATTTTAAGTGATTCATTTTGGAGGGAATGGATCATGACCCTTGATCTTGAAAAATGCAATATTAGATCTTGGCCTTTGGATTTAGGGTTGGGGAAGGTGAAAAGACACTTTGGAGGGAAAAGGTCATTTTCAGATTTATAAAATAATGCATTGGGTCATGTGCAAGACACAAGAGGGGAAGATTGAGAGAAATTTTCGAGTAGGCTTGAGAGAAGAAATTTAGGGCAACATAGTGGGCACATTTCCCAAGATAAAGTGGGCACAAATCCCAAGGAAGAATTTTTGTTTCATTGCTGAGTTGCTTTTCTGCTGTGGGAGGCCGTACTGTACGGATTCGTACAATCCATACAAGAAGTGAAAGTGGGCACGCAAATCAAGGCAGTCTTTGGCATGACTTTCGAGGTAGATTCAAGAGTTTTGCTTGTTGTTTCTAGGCCATACAAAACAGTCCGTACAGCTAACTGTTGGCACAAATTTTGAGGTATAGGGAGGGCTGTACAACAGTACGGATTTGACACGGATTACGAGGCAGATTTTGAGACTGTTTTAGTGAGATGTAAATGGATTTTTCTTGGCTGTAAATTGTGATTTTGCTGCTGATATGTATTTTCCTGAAGCTGAATAATAAGATCTCTCTTTCTCTCGTTGGGTTTCCCCACATTGGGGTTTTCCCTGGCATTTGCCTAAATTTTTGAGTTTTTTCATGGGTTATTGAATGCTGTCCATTGTGTTTATTTCCGCTGCATATTTGCTTAGCAATGTGTATTTCTGCTTATGGAAATTTCTAAATGTGGGTTTGAGACATTTTGGAAAGTTCATGCAAGACAATTATTTCTAGGTTGCTAAGTGTATGACAGAATTGTTAGCTTGCTGATTTTGTCATTAAAATTTACATGGTATCAGAGCTTTGTCTCTGAGTGACAGTGAATAGTGATATTTTTGAACAAAGTTGAAGGGGGAAAGTTTGTGATTGTTTTCCTTGAGTTGTGACAGGGAATATGGCTGCAAGCATTAGATTTGAGGATCGGTTGGATGACATTTCCAACTATTTGCAGTGGAAGGTCCGAATGTC
>WSFP011596744.1:0-10015 GCA_009831015.1 Picea engelmannii | reverse complement strand
AAGTGTCAAGTTGGGGACATGCATTCATATCGTGGGGAACTTAACTCATTTGGTCACTTTTCACGGGATTGGGGACCAACAACTTGACCATCATTCTCACCATCACTTCCACGAGTGTTTCATAGTGATTTCTTTTCCACACTCAGTTATCCAGTCAATGATTCCATGACCATTTTCACTCACGCATTCCGTTATCCTTGAGACAACCATTTCACCATTCCAGAGCCTGTTCCCATAGCCCTTTTTGGTTGGTGTACCTAGTTATCTTGGAGCGGGATTGAAGAAGTGGGTTGTCAGGCCCATGAGAAATTCTTCGAGTGAGAGAATTGCTGGGGATTGATTCATGAAGGTGCTAAACTATAGCTACAATGCTCAGAGACTTCCGGTCCGGCCTGTTGCTGAAGCCCTGAAAGGGAAGTGGGGCAGCTGAGGGACTGTTGAGTAGAGAAGGGGCACACTTCCTTGGGTGGGACAGGCATGTGGGGAATGAGAGGCTGTAGGCTGTTAGTTGAGTGAGCACCTGAGACATAGTCTTTCCTATTGCCCATGAGCCTTAGCCTGGATGGGAACCCTTTACCCTGGGTAGAGTTCAGTCCTAGCTCGAGGGTGACTCACTGTTGAGAGTGATGAATAGTGTAGTCTAAGGCTGGGAGGCTCGTGGACGGTCTGTACACAGTTTGTTACAATCTTTCTAATATAAGTACCAATTGTATGATAAAATGATATGCTGCTTTGTTATTTACATGCCTATGTTATGGTTTATCAAATATGTGATTATAATTGCCTGTATGTTTTTGGGTAATTCCCTATAAATGCTGCATATCTGTAGTTACTATTATTTCAGTAGAAAATTCGTATGTTACAAAAATTAATTATTTGTTTATGTTTATATGTAAAGCTTCCGCAAGAGTTCTATATGTAAATGTTTTAGTTGCATGCAGTTTAAAGAGTAAATTCATGTGGCATAGCCCAGTTGACTACTGGGTATGTTATCGTATGTTCTGCAGTAAGGGAATGAAAGTGTTCCCTAGAGTAGCATGGTCTAGCCTGTTAAGGCTGGGAATGTTACTGACTGGTGTCAGAGCATGAGTGGTTTCTCTGGAGTGGCGCCCCCCAACCTTCGGGTGGACGAGGGAACATTACAAATTGGTATCAGAGCTTCAGTTCAACACCGAGCTTAGATGGGATAAAGGGGTTCAGTTGAAGCGAATATTCACAGAAGAGTAAATTCAAAGTGACCAAAATTCAAGTCATGGAGTGTCCATGGAAAAGGTTGGCGTGTTGGCGTGGGCGGTAAATTTTGGCACCGCGCGGTAAAACGTTGGCATGCCAGTGTGCACGGTAAATTATGGCACCGCGCAGAAGATTTTTAGGTGCGGATGCACGTGCTGAATTTAGCCTTGCACGGTGAGCACAGACATAGTAATGTGCACATGGGGTGCGCAAGTATTTCTTAACACAGAGGAGTTTTTTTGGTATGCGCATAAGTATGAGTATAAGTTGTTTCGCGACAGTGTATTTAGTACTGTGTGCAGATAATTGGGTGTGATGGAATATGTTGAACTTGACATGGTGCATGCATAGGACGAAATGCATGTGGAATATCAGTGCGTCGTACCAAAACTGTGCGCAGTGGATATTGGCGCACAACGCAAGAGTAGTGGGCGTAAGTTGTCAGTGTGATGAAGAAGAAATGCACAATAGATATAGGTGCGTGGAAAAGCATTTTACCTTGTGATATTTCTATGCACAATAAATATAAATGAAAAGGTCAAAGTTTAGTACGCGTGAAGTTGCTTGGAAGGCGATGAGTTTGAGTTTAAATTCCATAATAATAAAATAAAAAGAAACACACAACCACATCGAAGCATTGATTAAAAAGAATTTCGAGTTTTATTTTCCTCCGATTCAGACAAATGAAAATAAAATATAAGATTACAAGAAAAACTTATTATCAAAGAAAACAAGATTCATAACACGACTAGATAGAAATTGTAATAAAACAGTCTAAAATCCATTTCTGTATTTATATAATTGTATTAATCAGAAAATTACAAAAGGGTGATGACAACAATTAGCTTGTTGTGAAAAGGGTCATTTAAAGAACATACCTATCATCTCTGGTGCTCCTTACCTCCGCTACCGGCTGTTCAAAATTCTCCGAAACATGCTTAATTTTAGTTGAAGACTTGCTTCAACTTAGTGATCTCTACCTTTAAAGAATAATCTAACCAGACTGGTTGATTCTCTCCAACACTTTTGGCCGCTTCAGCCGTAGATTCCTCCTTCTTCTGCTCCTTGCTCCTTTTCTTCTTAGCAGCTGGCCCGTTGATGACTAAATCCTTCATAGTGGGATTCAGCCTGACTTCCAACCGCGAGTCTATAGCCGACTCTATGTGGAACTTAGTTGCTGGAATGTGCGCAAGGACCGTTTCCTCCTTATTCATAGGAAAGTCTAGCATGTTGCCCGAATAACCAGTCTCACTCGATTTAGACTTGTCCATGTATCTCAGGTTGTGGATAATGAAATGTTTTTACAGAGAGAAGAAAGTTGAGCAGTTTGGATATTACTTTGGTTATGGATACACAGATACCTTCATACTTGGGGAGTGGTAATTAGAGAATTCCATTTATGAAGCGCAGATGGATTACGTACAAGAGTGTTGGGTTTCCATGCTCAGCCAATCCATTTCGAATGATTAGATTTTGAGTTCGTTACATGGTGGCATTTAGTTGATGCCACATGGCTATGAAGTATCGAACTAGTGAAGCAAGGTGATCTGATTAGTTTTCGCCTGCTCCACGAGTGGTGGATTTGACATGTTGAGACACGTGATACCATGTCTTGGCAGAAGTGGTTTCAGAAAACCACCTTCTTGCACAAGTGTATCTCTGAAGGCACTACGTGTTTGTGTTTTAGAGACTTGGGTCTTATCTATAATTGTCATGGTGATAACACTAAGAAATCGAGAGAGATAATTCTGATGTGTATACTGAACCAAAATGGTACATATTCTCATGAATTGTTGAATTGTTAGCCTGATAAGTTTCGATGGCTACACATTTTGCAGAATTAACAACAACTCGATCGGATCAGACTAGTGCAGAGTCCATAGGAATGGAAGAAGCACAGGGGAATTACAGTCAACAAGTTGAGAGCAGAGGGGTGGATGTCCATTTGGGCATGGAAGGAATGAAATCCAACAGACATGGAGAAGAAAGGAATGAAGATATGAATATGGCTGAGACCATTAAGAATTTGCAGAAGGATTTCCAAAGCCATAAAGTTGATAATGAAAGTCTTATGAAAGCTAAAGAGCTACAGGATGAATTCAACATGAAGCTATTGGAGGGTTTGAACATAATAGAAAAGAAATTGGTTAAGGAGAGTGGCTCAAGTAAATCTGGGAGTCACAAACCTTCAGAGGAGAAAAGAAAAGAAAAAAGTGCTAGTAGACATCACCATCATTCCCAAAGGCATTCCAATAAGAGAGCAGGCAACAATTCAAGTCTATCTTCTGTCAGAAGGTATAAGAGATCTGGGGTGGATGAGTTGAGAGGAGAAATGAACAAAATCAAACCTCCTACATTTGATGGTGAGCAAAAGAAGGATGAAGATGCAGAACATGGTCGCTAGACACCACCATCATTCCCAAAGGCATTCCAATAAGAGAGCATGAAACAATTCGAGTCTATCTTCTGTCAGAAGGTATAAGAGATCTGGGGTGGATGAGTTGAGAGGAGAAATGAACAAAATCAAACCTCCTACATTTAATGGTGAGCAAAAGAAGGATGAAGATGCAGAAACATGGTTTCTAGGCATGATAAAGTATTTTCAATTACATAATTATTCTTCTCATGCATAAGGTAGAATCACTATCTATCAACTCAAAGGAAAGGCCTCCATGTGGTGAGATCAACTTGTGCAGGTGCAACACATTGTAGAGAAAAGTGTTACTTGGAGGGAATTCAAGAAGTATTTTGAGAAGAAGTACTTGACTAAGAGATACTATGACAAGAAAATGAAAGAGTTATTTGAACTCAAACTTGGAAGTATGATCGTAGATGAATATGAGAGAAGGTTTCTGGAATTGCTGAAGTATGTCTCTTTCATCAAGGATGAGACAGTCAAAATTCAAAGGTATTTAAGTGGATTTCCATCGTTCATCAGTGAAAAAATATAGTATGATGATCCCAAGACATTAGAAGAGACCACAAGGAGAGCTAAATGCCTATATGATCAATAGAAAGCAAGGCCAACTTTCCAAAAGGCTTGGGGAGACAATAAGAAATTTAAGATGGATTAGAGGAAGAAGGGAGCTAAGCCACCATTCTTCATAAATAATCCACAAGGACAACAAATGCCTAAAGAACCCATAACGATTGACATAGGGAGTCAAGGGCCAAGGCAACCACCTATGTAATGTTGGGGTTGTAAAGGGGACCATAGGTTCAGAGATTGTCCTCACAGAGGTGAAAAAGGTAGGGTTGTTCACAATGTACATTGAGCTGAAACAGTGGAGGAGATGGGCAGATATGTGCCAAGGATTTATGCAGCCCTAGACAACAAGAAAGTAGAGCATCAGTCCCACATGATTGAAGTGGAAGGTATGATCAACAACCAAACCCTTGCTATTTTGATTGATTTAGGAGCTAGTCATAGTTATATAGAGCCTAAGATGGAGGAAAGTTTGCAATTGCCAAGAAGCAAGCATTGGAAATCCTGGTTGGTACAACTGGCTATAAGAGCTAGAAGGAAGGTTAATGAGATGGTTAAGTCATGCCTCATAGACATAAATGGACTGAACAACATGTCAAATTTAAACATCTTGCCTTTAGGTTCCTATGAATGTCTAATTGGGATGGATTGGTTGGACCAAAATCACACTCTCTTAGACTGTCACAATAAAGCATTTACTTGACTAGATGAGGAAGGGAAACTAAGGAAGGTACAGGGAATCCCCAAGGCAGTAACCATTAGAGAAATTTCAACATTGCAGTTGAAGAAGTGTTACGAAAAAGGATGTCAAATAATTGCAACTCATTTGGTAGAGACACCTAGAGATAAGGTGCCAAATTTGGAAGATTATGCAGTCCTGGAAGATTTTGAATATGTGTTCAAGGAGGTACCAGGACTACCCCCAAGGAGAGACATTGATTTCTCTATAAATTTGATGCCTGGAGTAGCGCCAGTATCAAAGACTCCTTACAAAATGAGTACACCAGAATTGAAGGAGTTGCAAATGCAGCTTGAAGAACTTCTGAAGAAGGGGTATATATGCCCAAGCGTGTCACCTTGGGGTGTCCCAGTCTTGTTTGTGAGAAAGAAAGATGGAACACTAAGGTTGTGCATTGACTTCAGACAATTGAATAAAGTGACTGTTAAGAACAAGTATACTCTGCCGAGGATTGATGACCTCTTTGATCAATTGAAGGATGCAAATATATTTTCAAAGATAAATCTCAGATCGGGATACCATCAAGTAAGAATTAAAGAAGAAGATATTAGAAAGACCACCTTTAGGACAAGGTATGGTCATTATGAGTTCACAGTGGTACCATTTGGGTTTTTAAATGCACTAGCTGTTTTCATGTGCTTAATGAATGGTGTTTTTCGAGAGTATTTAGACAAGTTTGTCATTGTCTTTTTGGATGACATTCTTATATATTCCAAGTTAGAGGAAGAGCATGAACATCATTTGAGGATAGTTTTGCAATTATTAAGGGAGTGTTAGTTATATTCCAAATTGAGCAAGTGCTCATTTTATTAGAAACAGATTCATTATTTGGGGCATATCATTTTAAAGGATGGGATAGCAGTTGATCTTGAGAAGATAGAGGCCATTAGAGAATGGTCAGCACCGAAGAATGTGACAGAGGTGAGATCATTCATGGGTCTTGCAGGCTACTACAGAAGATTTATTGAAGGATTCTCAAAGATTACACATCCAATCACTTCTTTGCAAAGAAAGGGAGTGAAGTTTCAGTGGACATTGGATTGCGAGAAGAGTTTCCAACACTTGAAACAATTATTGACCAGTGCTACAATATTAAGGATCACAGACCCATAAGAAGACTTCATCGTATGCACCGATGCATGTAATGAAGGACTTGGTGGAGTCCTCAGTCAAAATGGGTTTGTCATATGTTATGAATCAAGGAAGTTGAAGGATCATGAAAGAAACTATGCCACTTATGATTTGGAGTTGGCATCCATAGTGCATTCCTTGAGGAAATGGAGACACTACCTCATGGGAAAGAGGTTTGAGCTAAGAAAAGACCACAATGGTATGAAATATTTATTTGATCAGCCAAATCTAAATGTTAGACAAAGAAGATGGTTAGAATTTCTAAGCAAATATGACTTTGATATAAATCATATCAAGGGGAAAGAGAATAAAGTGGTCGATGCACTCAATAGGAAGGTGCATGAATTACATGCTACAACCATTAGCATGTACCAAACTGATATTAAAAGCAAAATTCTAGAGGCTACAAATGAAGATCTGCAGTACAAAGAATTGGTAACAATGCTACAACATGGTAAGATGCTTCAGAAGGTGGATAATTATAAGTTGGGAATAGATGGAAAATTGTTGCACAAGAACAAGATTTTTGTTCCAAATGTCCAGGACTTGAAACATATGATTTTGCACGAAACACATAATGTTCCTTATGTAGGGCACCCTGGATATCAGAAAACCATGGCAACAATCAATAGCCATTACTTTTGGCCAGGTATGAAGAAAGAGATCGCTGAGTACATCGCTAGATGTATGGAATGCCAAAAAGTGAAAGATGAGAATAGGCACCCAGTAGAGTTGCTACAACCTTTAACCATTCCTGAACGGAAGTGGAAAATGGTGAAAATGGATTTTATTATGGGATTTCCTAGAACATGCAAGCTACATGATTCGATCATGGTGGTGGTGGACAAGCTTATGAAAGCTACCCATTTTATTCCATTGAAAAATAGGCACAAGGAAGTAGATGTTGCTGATATTTTCATGAAGGAAGTGGCACGATTGCACGAGATCCCTAAAACAATTATGTTTGACAGAGACCCAAAATTCACCTCAAATTTATGGAAAGGATTGTTCAAAGGATTCAGAACGAATCTGAACTTTAGTACAGATTATCATTCTAAGTCTGATGGAAAGACAGAGAGGGTGAACAGGGTGATAGAAAATATACTGAGAATGTATGTGACGGACAAACCATCGAAATGGGAAGACTACCTACACTTGGTAGAATTCGCGTACAACAATGGGTACAGACATCATTGAAGATGATCCCATTTGAAGCACTTTACGACATAAAGTGAAATACTCCAGTGAGTTGGGATAATCCAACTGATAGGACAATAGTTGGGCTAGAGTTTCTCAGGGAAATGGAGGACCAAATGACAAAAATTAAGCATAATTTAAAAGCTACCCAAGACAGACAGAAAAGTTATGCCGATAAGAATAGAACCCATAGAGAATTCAAAGTGGGTGATCATGTTTTCCTGAAAGTGAAAGCTAACAGGAGTTCCCTGAAGCTGGGAAGCTACACCAAGTTGGCAGCTAGATTTTTTGGGCCTTTTGAAATCCTAGAGAGGATTGGTCCAATTGCTTATATGATTGCATTGCCTGCATCTATGCCTCTTCATAATGTCTTCTATGTATCATTGCTAAAGAAATATATGACTGATGCTAATCATGTTATTGTTTGGAATGTGATTCAGGTGGAGCAAGAAGGAACTTTTCAAGTGCATCTAGTGCGTATTTTGGACCAGAAAGTCAAACAGCTCCGGAACTGAGCCATAGGGCTTGTAAAGGTTCAATGGACCTAGTACAATCCTGAGGATGCTACTTGGGAGCATGAATATGCAATGCGGACATAATAACCACATATTTTTGAAGATTTTTGAAAACTCTGTTATATATGGGTGTATGATGCACTGAGGATAGTGCATAAATAAGGGGAGGGGATTGTAATATCCCTCGGCCGAACCCAATTGTAATGTAATATAAATTTACTTAAGCTGGTGAGCTATTTTGATCTCATTTGGTAATGCACGTCATGTGGCATAGTGTGCGCATGAACTACGCAGTAAAATGATGTAATATGCACATTCCAGGATACCGCACACGGTAACTAAGGTGCGTGTAGTATGGAGGACAACGAGCCTCATGTATATGATATGTGTTATAGGCTGGTGAGCCAGTTATTATAAGCTGGGATGCTTATGTTTTGGTATTGGGATGGAACGCCTAGACATCAAAGGCCAATGCACCTACTTTGTACATGACTCATGATTAATATAAAATACATCGCTGCGCGCAGACCAACCATGATAAAAGAGATGGGGGACTGAACTTCACCAGTTAGGGAAAGGGAGGGACACAAGTCAAGGGAATATTATATTAATATTTCCTAAAACATAAAGTATGGACAATTATTTTATCCTAAGTTCTAAAGTTGGGGACAAGTGGACCAAAGTAACTTCCGATATGACAAGTGTCAAGTTGGGGACATGCATTCATATCGTGGGGAGCTTAACTCATTTGGTCACTTTTCATGGGATTGGGGACCAACAACTTGACCATCATTCTCACCATCACTTCCATGAGATTTTCATAGTGATTTCTTTTCCACACTCAGTTATCCAGTCAATGATTCCATGACCATTTTCACTCACGCATTTCGTTATCCTTGAGACATCCATTTCACCATTCTGGAGCTTGTTCCCATAACCCTTTTTGGTTGGTGTAGCTGGTTAGCTTGGAGCGAGATTGAAGAAGTGGGTTTTTAGGCCCTTGAGAAATTCTCTGAGTGAGAGAATTGTTGGGGATTGATTCATGAAGGTGCTAAACTGTAGCTACAATGCTCTGAGACTTCCGGTCCAACCTGTTGCTGAAGCCCTGAAAGGGAAGTGGGGCAGTCGAGGGACAATTGAGAAGAGAAGGGGCACACTTCCTTGGGTGGGACAAGCATGTGGGGAATGAGAGGCTATAGGCTGTTAGTTGAGTGAGCACTTGAGATAGAGTCTTTCCTGTTGCCCATGAACCTTAGCCTGGATAGGAACCCTTTACCCTGGGTGGAGTTCAGTCCCAACTTGGGGGTGACTTACTATTGAGAGTGATGAACAATGTAGTCTAAGGATGGGAGGTTCGTGGATGGTCTGTATGCAGTTGGTGACAATATTTCTAAGATAAGTACCAATTGTATGATAAAATGATATGCTACTTTGTTATTTACATGCCTATGTTACGGTTTATCAAATATGTGATTATAATTGCTTGTATGTTTTTGGGTAATTCCCTGTAAATGCTGCATATCTGTAGTTACTCTTATTTCAGTAGAAAATTCGTATGTTACAGAAAGTAATTATTTGTTTATGTTTATATGTAAAGCTTCTGCAAGAGTGATGTATGTATATGTTTTAGTTGCATGCAGTTTAAAGAGTAAATTCATGTGGCATAGCCCAGTTGACTATTGGGTATGTTACCGTATGTTCCGTAGTAAGGGAATGAAAGCAACCCCTAGAGTAGCATGGTCCGACATTTAAGGCTGGGAATGTTACCGTCTGGTGTCAAATCATGAGTGGTTTCTCTGGAGTGGCATCCCCCGGCCAGTGGGTGTCTGGGGGAATGTTACATATTTGAAGGAAATATAAAGGATATTCAAATATCTAAGAGCTACCTTGGATGTTGGATTATGGTATCCAAAAACAAAAGATTTTACATTAAATGCATATATTGATGCAGATTGGGATGGTAGTGTGGATGATAGGAAAAACACCAGTGGAGAAGTAGTCTTCCTAGGAAAGTGTCTAGTATCATGGCTAATTAAGAAGCAAATATCTATATCTCTGTCAACAAAAAAATTTGAATATATTATTGTTGCCACTTGCCGCACTCATGTAATTTGGATGAAACAAAACCTAGAAGACCTACAAGTAAATTATGATCATTAAATTCTTTTTAACTGTGACAATGCCAATGATATAAACCTCTCTAAGAATCATGTT